>CM029563.1:1901175-1962982 GCA_017309665.1 Coelopa frigida | reverse complement strand
TGACACTGAATGAAGGGAATGAGAAGAATGGAGAGAACGACTGGGGAGAATGAAGAGTGAAGGCGAGAATGATCGGAGAGAATGCCTGGAGTTTGAAGAGATGAATCCTGAGGGGTTTGAAGAATAATTCCAAAGAGAAGGAGGGTGCCTAGAAAATTCAATAAGAAACTTCGACAACGGCATCGCCTTGGGAGAAAAACTAGTTAACAAATCTTGAAAATGTCAACAAATTCGCACCAAGAAAAACCTCGAAGGCAAATGGTCGAAAGAGAGAGAAAGAGGAACAGAGAGAGGGAAAGAAAGAAAGGAGGACGGAGAGACAGAAGGAAGGCAGGCAGAGACAGAAAGACAGAGAGATAGACCGAAGACAGACGGTTGGCAGGCAACATGGTTTCACAGCCACGCCTCCTTATCGTAGCAATCAATTGCTCGACATGCTTTGCAACCACAACACAATATGCAACAATAATAACAACAACAGTCACAACAACAACCGTCACAACAACAACCTGCACAACAACAACATCAACCACCATCAACAATCTTCACACTAACAACATCCTCTTCCACGATAATGCGAAACTCATGCTACTATCGAAAATAGTTCGCGTCCGCTCGCATGCAAATGGAGCCTCAATCCTGGAGGCCAGAAAGTGTCATCACCTCCATAAATAGCAAACAGATAAAACAACACAAAAAAACAACACCACCATCATCAACTTGGTATGATGAAGAAAAAACTGGTAGAGTCGTTGGCGGAGGGGGCGGGGCCGATGCAAACGCAATTCGCACCTCGCTGAAGCGAAGTCGAGATCGAGTTAAGTTGAAGCCAACCGACCGACCGACCGATGGATAAAATCTACGTCTTTGGCCTCGGGTCGTCGCCGGTGAAGACGATGGCGATGGTGAAGAAGATGGTTTCGTAGTCGTCGTCTTCATCGTTGTCGTCATCGTCTTCTCCATAGTCTTCGTCATCACCTCCTCCTTCGTCTACACCAACGTCATCGTCTTCATCATCGTCTTCCCCTTCGTCTTCCTCGTCATCGTCGCAGTCGAGGGAGGTGCGCAAGTGGGCGTGGCCTGGTGGCATGCGTGACGCCCGCTTCTCCCTCCCACCGGGCTCGGGCTCATTTTAATTGCAAGACTCAAGCTCAAGCCGTGCAGGCAGGAGGCAGCCAAGTGCAGGCAGGGGGCGGGACCGACTGGGGGCTATAATTACGCAAAGTATGCAACGTTTTTTCTTAAACAAAAACAATAAGAAAATCAACAGCCATGGCGACAATGAGCAGGAGGAGTGGAGAATTAGAAAACGAGGTAGAGAAATAGAGGAGAAGTCGAGGGAAATGTGTAGGGAGATCGAAGAGAAGTCGAAGGGAAAATCGATGGAAAGTCGAGAGAGAGAGGCGAAGAGAAGTCAATGAGAACTGTGATGAATCTCGCCGGGAGGTTTGAGTTATAAATAAAATGTTTAAATATTTGTTGTTGCCACAGACGACCTCTCTTTATTCTTGTTTCGATCCCTTTTTTTTCGCTTCTATACCATCATCATCTCTCACCGTCTCCCCCTGTTCATCTTTCATTCTATCCTCCTTTCTCCCTCTCCCATCCCAAGTTAGTGAGACTTCCTTTCTCTTTGTCGTCATCTCAAGTGCCCAGCAATTTGTCTTGACACGAGCACAAAATGCTACCGTCTTGGCCTCTCTATTTCTTCAGCTGTTGGCACATAAATTGTTTGCCGCCGCTACCTGAGCTTCTGTTGACAATATTTCCACCACCTCCTTTTACTCCATCTCCAGCCTCTTTTCCTCCTACTCCACCTTTTCATTCTCCGACTTCTTTTCCTCCTGATTCTCCTAGTCCTCCTCCTTCTTCTCCTCATCTTCTTGTTCCTGCCGTTTTCGTTATCTCCGAGGTTCATCTTCATCTCTCTTTGCACATTAATTATCGCCAGAACCGCGATTGCGACTTGCGTTTCTGCATGCGATCGTCATCATGTTGACCATGCGATCCTCGTCCTCTTGGTGATGGTGATCGTCGTGGGTCAGGTGGGAGGTGGACGAGAGGCGGGGACGAGCGACCTTCGTTTGCGGTTGTCATGGCAAACATGACACCTTTTTCTTTGGATCGGAGAGTGGACGGACGGAAGCGAGGGACGTGGTGGATGCAAATGAGAATGTAAAGGGCTTGAGTGGTGAAGATTTTTTCCAGGAACTTCCTTTGATTTCAAATGGGATCGAATGTTGAGTCTACTTGGTTTGATTTTACTGCGCTTTGTTTATATTTGACTTTGGATATTATTCTTTGGTTGCTTCCATCCATCGTTGTTTCCTTCGTTCCTTCCTTATATCATCCTTTCCTTTGATTCTTTCTTGGTTTCATCTTCCATTTCATCCTTGTTCCTTCCTGGGTTGCTTCCATCATTCCTTCTTCATCATTCGTTTCTTCTTTCGAGCCTTCTTTCGATCCATTTTTCTATTTAATTTCACTATTCCTTCCCCTCCCCCACCCCATCAATCTCCCGTCTCTCTCGTGTCAATCGACAAATGTTCGACAGCGGGATCCACACCACAAGTCGAGCTGTCGTTCTCGCCATTTAATTAGCAATCAAGTTGTCTCAGAGCGGTGGAAGCGACAGCAAGAGAAGTAGGAACAACAACAAAAACTATACCAATGACAGCAACATAATCGACAGCAGCAGCTGAAGAAACAATAACAACAAGGTTCAAGCCAACAATATTCAAGTTAAGAACTTAGAAGAGTAGTAACAACAAGACGAATAGCAACAACAAGAAAAATAGCAACAACATGACTCAGAGTACCAAACAAAATGAATAGAAAAAACAAACACCAACATCTTCTGCAGCATCAATGGCAATGGCAAAGGTAACAACAAGAAACCAATCGAAGCACAGAAATCAATCACGAAGCTTTGCATACAACAGGGCGCAATTAATGGGCAAACGAAGAGAATCGAAGAAAAAAATAGACACAAAAAATCAGCAAGACCAAATAAAAAAAATCCTGAAGAAAAAAAAAGGAAGGAAAAATCGTAGAAAATATAGAATAAAAAAATGAAAAAATAAAAATGAAGAAAAATATCAATAGCAACAAAAAATAGCTAAAAACTTAACAAGAACAATGAAAAAATCAACCTAAAAATTTGACAAAAATTAAGAATAAAAAAATCGAAAAAAAAACAACTGAAAAAACGATAAATGTTACAATAAAAATCGCAAAAAAATCTACAAACAAAAAATCAAAAAAAACTCGAAGTAAAATCACATAAAAAAAAATAAAACAACTCCAAGTAAAATCACAAAAAATAAGATATAAAAAATCAAAACCCTTCGAGGTCTCGAGTCTCAGGTCTCATGGCATCGAACTTCGAGCGAATCGAAACAAATTGACAGCCAGATTGTTAGACAAACATTCAATCAGACAGACAGGCAGGCAAAAAGGCAGACAGGCAGATAGACAGAGAGATGAAGAGCCAGAGAGATGAAGAGACGCAGAGATGAAGAAGTGGAGGATGAAGAGACCGAAATGAAGAGTAGGGTAGAGATGCAGAGACAGAGATCCATCCTGACGAACAGACGGACACAAAGGGACAGGCTGGATGGATAGACAGAAAGAAAGACAGAGGGAAGACAGACAGATAGTCAGAACAGAAGAACAGCAGTTGTTATTGTTGATTCTGCATCCGCCGTGGCAATCGAAATAGAAGCTTTGTTGTTCACGTTGTTGTTTCTAGTGATGCTGCGTGTTGTTCCTTCGTTTGGTTGATGATGGTTGATGTTCTTGTGTTTTGTTGTTGTTCTTGTTGCGGTGGCGGAGATCGACGTCCTCGTTGTGGTGGTTGTTGTTGTTGTTCTCATTACTGTTGATTCTGCCAACGATAGTTGTTGTTGTTTTAGCAATTGTTTTGTTGTTGTTGTTTCAGCTATTGTCTTTGTGTTGTTGTTGTTTCATCCTCCTGATACCCATCTGCAAATATGCAAACAACGCAGCAATTTGATGAGCGAAACATCAGCAACCCAGAATGGTAACCGACAAGCTACAACAACAACAACAAAAACAACTAACAAACAACAACAATTGGCCATTTCTCAGACATTTGCGTTTTCGTTGCGTTGACCCCGGCAGCAATCGTTTCAAGCGTCTGCCACTAGGTGGAGCTGTATGGAAGAGAAAAAATCTTGTGATGGAAGTCACAGTAGCAACAATAACAACAACAATAACGACAGGAACCCTTACATACCAACAACAACACAGAATAACAACAACCCGCAGTAAACAACAACCCATAGTAAGAACAACCCATAGTAACAACAACTCATCATCAAACATCATGGTAACAACAACCATATTAGTCAACTACCAACTACCGAACAACTGTTGTTTCGTCTGAGGAACGCAAATTGGTTAGAATCGGAGTTTTTGTTGTCCCTATGGTTACTGGAAAATCTGGAGGCTAATCTGAAAGAGATGAGATGCCAGATTCAGAAGGAAAATTGGAAAAAAGTTGAGAACAAAAAATCTTGAGAGAAACAAAAGTTATTTTTTTCATTCGTTATAAAAATTTATTAAACATTAAAACATTTTTTCAATAAATAAATTTTGAAAAAAATATTTTTTTTAATCTGAAATTTTTGCTATAAA
The DNA here is from genome assembly GCA_017309665.1 of Coelopa frigida. Classification (NCBI taxonomy): domain Eukaryota; kingdom Metazoa; phylum Arthropoda; class Insecta; order Diptera; family Coelopidae; genus Coelopa; species Coelopa frigida. The sequence continues at coordinate 1,958,323 of CM029563.1, read as the reverse complement.
TTTGATTTTAAAAAAGTTAAATGAATTTTAGAATATTTTATTGAAAATATATTGGAAAAAAATTAATAAACAATGAAACTTTTTTTAATTAAATATATTTTTTAAGTATACTATTACAAAAATTTAAAAGTAAAAATTTTATTTATTTTTTTTTTATAAATTTTTAAAAAACAAAACTATTGGTTTTGCTTCCACTCGTCATATCCTCAACTTCAACATAATCGAAGATGTCGACGTCTCTGCCTCAGTCAACGCCTCTGCCCTCAACCCTTCGTCTTTGTCTCGATCTGCGTCTGCGTCGACGACGATCGAGACGTCATCAACGTCGTCATTACTCGTTGTTTAAGATCACGTGAGTCAACGAACCCAACGAGTCACCAACTGGTGATTGTTGTTGTTATTATTATTTAGTTGCTGTTGTATTTATTTATCTTCTGTTGTTTTTTGTTTGTTTTTTTGTTGCAAGTATAGTGGTTACCATTGGTGTTGTTGTTATCATTGTTGTCATTGGGTGTTGTTGTTGCTATGGCTAAGTACACGAGTTACTTGTATGCAAATTGCAAATTGCAGCGGGAGTCAGTTGTATTTCTTATGTTTCATTTTTATCTTCTTCAACTTTATCTCTTTCTTTATTTCACTCGTATTGTCTCTCTCATTCTTTTTCTTTCCCCCTTTATTTCAATCGTGCTTGACTTTTGTTTTCTTCAATTTAAAGGAAAAGTTTTCTTTACTTTATTTCTTTATTTACTTTGTTTCTTTATTCAGTTTTCTACTTTATGTATTTTCTTAATTTTATTTCATTTATTTTTTTCTTGAGTTTATTTTCTTTATTTATTTAGTTTGTTTTCTTTATTTATTTATTTAGTTTCTTTAATGCAATTTATTTCATTGTTGTTAATTTTGTTGTTTCAGTTTTTCTTGATTGTGACTTATGGCAGAAAAGGTGGAGTTGAAGGAGAAGGAGAAGGAGAGCGAGGTAGGAAGAGGGAGAGGTGAAGGTGGAGTGGGTTGATCTGTGGGTGGAGGAGTTAAAAAAAGGTTGATTTAAAAAAATATCAAGTAAGTTTGTTGAGAAATCAATGGTAGAGAGGAAAACTAATAAATGAATACTTGGGACAAAAACAAAAGAAGTAGTTATGGTGATAAAAAAAATATTTAGTAAAAATATTTTTTATAGCAGAAAAAAATATTCTCAAGTGGTGAAAAATATCTTTTGATATTATAAGAATGGTCTAGTGTAAACAAAAGTAAAACCCTTCCAATCAAATGAACTATAATTCGACTTGAAATTGCCTACCAGTTAATAATAAAGTAGACTATACAAACAACAACAATAACAACAACGTATGCATTTCTCATCTCATCCTTTTCCCTTCCTATCTCCTTCCTTTTCCCATCAATTCTCTCCTTTCACTCACTACATACTCTTGTTCATTGAAGCTTCCTACGAGTCTCATGAGAAAAAAACAAATAAAACGAGAGAACTTTTGATCCCGGTAACAAGCGATCGCGCTCAATCATACAAATATGAATTCAAACATACATATAGACAAACACACAAACACTCTCACACACATATGCAGTCTAATCCATTCGCACACAGCTGCATTGAATCGATTGAAATATAGTCATAAACATAAATATTTACGACTCTCGATGGATTTACGAGTCATCGAGTGGGACGCCAGATAATTACGGATGATTTGTGCAGGAGGAAGAGGAGGAGGCCGAGGGGGTGTGGCAGAAGATGAAGAAGCAACGATCATTCATTGTGGTTGTTATTGTTGCTGATGTTATTGTTTGTGTTGTTATTGTTGATCTGGTTGTTTCGAAGGTTTCGCAAGCTTCTTTGAGATTTTAGTTTTGTTTCTTAGTTTGATCGGTGCAATTGTTTCTGTTATTATTGATGTTGTTGTTATTATTCTTCTTATTGTTCATTTTGTTATTCTTGTTGTTGCTGTTATTCTTCTTGTTCATGTTATTATTGTTGTAGACTGATTTCAGCCACTGTGTTAAAGATATTGCTATCGTAATTGTTGTTGTCTCTAACTATTGTTCTTTTGATATCATACGGAAGTCATTTGTCCGAAGAACCAACAGCGATTGTCGGAAGCTGCTGAAGCATCAATAAGTCAATCAATGCAATGAAGACTAACTGAAATTGCTAACTGAATTAATTATTGTATGTGTAATATTTTTGTATTTTATTTATTACTATAACTATTTCTTTTAATTGGTGTTATACTGTTTGCATTATTTTTGTAATTTTATTAGTATTTTTTTTACATATTTTTAGTATATATTTTATTCCAAATACAAATATTTTTATTATTAATATTTTTTTATTTATTATTCATATATTTTTTATTTCTTCTTTGTAGTCTGTGATTTTTCCCACCTCAACTTGAAAAATACTCCGCCTCATTGAAACCTTCAGCACACTTTCCTTCTACATATTTCTATCTTTCTCCCTCTCTCTCTCTCTCTCTCACACTCTCACCCATCCCCTCATCTGCGACGCAATGCGATGTGACTTAAAGAGCCTCCTAAGTGGTCAAATTTCGCAACGCTTCCTCGAATCGTTGGCCGTTGAGCCGTGACCACTCATGTCCAACAGACGAGAATTTCCTCGGACTTATCTTCTTCACTTCTCCTCATTCGTCTCTTCGCAGAGCCCTCTAAAGTTCCTCGAAGTCTTGTGGAATGTTCGAAGTTCCATCGTGGAGGATCGTGAGGTTTCTTCTTCGTCATCATCATCGAGTGGTGGTCGTGAAGTTTCATGATGTTTGATGGCCACTAATCCGTCTACGTTGGCGCCGCCATTAGCATATTTAGTTCCAAGAGCTCGACTAGGCCTCTTCTTCTTCTTCTTCAGTCTATGAGGTTTTTTTCCTATTCAGTCTATGAGGTTTTTTTCCTATTCAGTCTATGGGGTCTTCTTCTTCCAACTATTGGATCTTCTTCTAACTATTGAATATTCATCTTCTATTGGATCTTATTTTTCTTATATTTCTTCTATCCATGGCCTGTTTTTCCACTTTCGTTCCTAGCCCTAGCTTCAGCCTGATTCCTCTTGGTCTATTTCTCCTCTAGTCTATTCTATTCTATCCTTTAGTCTATCCTCTACACTTTTTCTCATCCACTCTATTCCATTAAATTCTCACTTCTCCTTTTCTTCTCAATTCCCATAACAAATTCTCATTCCACGACTTCGTCCACTCTCTTCACATCTTCTACAAGGCTTCGGTTTCCTCTTCATACTCCTAATTCTTCCTTTCCTCCTCCATCTTCCATAAACCTTTTCCTTCTTCCTACCTCCTCCACCGCCTTCATTTGCATCTCGTGGCTAATTTTATGTTCTTAGAATTTAACGCTTCATGGTGAAAAATGATTAATTTCGCGGTCGGTCGGTAATTTATGTGGACACAACGGGCCCAGCAAGATGCGCGTTCGTCCCAGACCGAGGGGAGCGAGAGGAGGGGCGGCGCAGCGCATGAGGCGCAGATTCAAAAATAGAACCCGCCAACAGTGGGAGGGACGGAAAGGGCTGGGTTTTAATTTTGTTCCTTTTTCCTATTTTTATTTTACGATTTTATTTTTATTCCTTGATTTTATTTTTATTCTTCGGTTTAGTTTTTATTTTTTAATTATATTTTATTTTTATTTTGTGATTTCGTTTTTTATTCTTTGACTTTATTTGTATTTAGTAATCTTATTTTCATTTAACTTTTTATTTTTATTTGTATTTAAATTTTTTTATTTGTTTCATTTAATTTATTTATTTATTTTGATTCTCATGTTAATATCCATTTTTCATTCATTTTTTAATTTTTATTTTTGTTTAAATTTTGTTTTTTATTTTTGATTTTATTAACATTTTCGATTTTTATTTTATTTCTTTGTGCAAATCCTTCCAGGTGTCGCTTCCTTTTGAAGACAAAGGCACGTAAAGAAGGGAAGAGGAAATGGAAGGAACATATGTGTGTGTGAGAAAGAGGAAGATAGAGGGAGAGACAGTGTCGGTTGCTCTCGCATGTGAATCACGTTCGAACGCAATGCGAAGCATCCGCTAACAACTCAATTTCCCAGGGATCGTTGGAGCGGCGGTTATTAATTTGATGCAATAGAGGCAAAAGAACATAGGAACAACAATAAATACTACATTAAAAACAACAATAAAAAAATACAACAAGAAGAAATTTCACAACAACAACTAGTATCACAAGAACAACAACTTCACTACAACAATCCACCAACGACAACACCATGATGTTCTTGTCAATCATTAGTCGGCCATCTAAATTTCAAATGATCAACTTGGCCAGGAAGAGATTGAGCCGAAGGCGAAGAGAGAGAGGGGGGGGAGTGATTAAGAAAGAGATGGAAAGAAGGTGAGAGGGAGATGGGGTGAAGATCAAATGGTTTCCGCCTGCGCCTCGGTTCTTGTCGTTGTTTGTTTTCAATTGATTGTCACATTGTCAACACTGTCAATCAGTCAGTTGTCGCATGTTGTCTTCCAAAAAGCAACAATAATAAAAACAACAACAACAACCATGACAACTTTAGTCATTACAACAACCATGATGACAACAACAAGATCACCTTATGGCCTTCTAAGAACATTAGCGGATTTTTGTATGCGTCGCATGTTTCTTTCGCTCAGCCTTTGACGATGACGATGTCCCTGCAGCGATGTTGCCACATGTTGGCAACTCATCGTCGTCGTCATCGTCGTTGTGTCGCTTGCAAGTTCCACCAACACCATCATCATCATCATCGTCATCATCGACATCATCATTGGCGGCAATAAATTAGAAGAAGAAACGAGGAGAGAAAATCAAAGAATAAGACGACGACGAAGTAGAAAAAGTCGCAACGACAAACGCGTGCGTCGATAATTTATCGATTGCCATGAAATTCATCGGCAACGCTCTGGGGCTGGGGAGTTCGTTTATTGGCGTGGCGGTGATTGACTTTTTGTTGTTGTGATTGCATTTTTTTATGTAGAGACTTTTTTTAAGTGGAAATTTTTTTGTATTTTTTAGTTTACATTTTTTTGTATGAAAATATAATTTTCATTTGTATGTATTATGAATTATTAGTGTTTTTCTCTTTATTAGTTTATCATTTAATTTTTGTCATAATTTTGATTACAATGATTCTTCTTTTTTTAATTTCTTGTGATGTTTTTGTTCTATTTTATTATAGTCCTTATAATTATTATTGATATTTTCCTCTTCCACACTTCAGTCAACAAAGTTCAAGCTCAGAAAACTTTTGATCCGCCACTTTGGAATAGAAAACAACAACAACTGCAAGAACTATTTATAGACTTTTTATTACCAAAACCCTTTCTATGGTTCCGCCCTCTTTTCGTTCTCCTCATTTTTTTTGCCTCTCGTTTATTTGGAATTCTTTGCAATAAAGAAAATTTTTATGACATCGTTCTTGTCTCCTCATTACAAACGAAAAAAAAAAACGAAAAAACAGAATCTGCAACAAAACTCAACCTAAAACAGAACAAAACCTACAAATAAAAGTGAACCTAAAACCACAACAACCACACTAATCATACAACCACCTCCAACCACAACAACAAGGACGATTGGTCCAGAGAGATCTTTCAGCCCCCATAAAAAGAGAAACCTTCTTTTACGACTAAAATGCCTTTTAATGACTGCAAAGCATTTGAACGCTTATCGAGCCAGGACGACCAGCTTCATTCGGATGAGTCGAGACTCGAGACCATGAGCTCCGAGTCAAAGGGAGACGAAGGAGAATCGCGGCACGATTGTGAGGCTTCTACAGCTGGAGATTATAGCCATAGCTTGAGATTATAGTTTCAGAAGTCGCTGGACTTAATTAGGATGATCCTCAATTCTTTGATGACGCTCCGTGATTCGATTGTCACAAGAGTTTGACGATCGTACTCATTCGATAACGAACAGATTCTCATTCGGAACAAATGCATACAAACATAAAAATATGCAATAATAAAAGAAATAAAAAAATAATTAGAAAAACATGTCAAAATAATAAATATAAAAAATAATAAAAATAAAAAAAAAATTCTAAAACTAATAAAACAACAATAACTGTACTAATAAAGAGAACAACTGTAATCTGAATACTAAAACTAACGAGAATAATAAAACATCAAAATGCTGCCATAAAACAAAACAACAACTTAATTAACTCGAATCGAAAATATATATAAAAAATAACAATCGTGTTGTTTTCACGATTTCGCCTCGAAGTTGAATTTCTGAAAAATAATCATCTTGCCTTCTCTCTCTGTACCTTGGATTTTCTTGTGATTTTCTAGATTTTCATGATTTTTCTCTGGAAACTCATTTCATCTCATCTGGACTTAACTAGAAAGAGAGAGGGCGAGATCTCGTCGAGGAGGCTTCGCTTCTTATCCTAAGGATAATCAAACTCATGCGGGCTGCACTTGGATTGCGAGGCGATGACGCCGAAGCACAGTAGAGCAAAAGGAAATTTTTTATATGAAAGGTGTTTTATAATTTTTTTTTCGCTTTTTTAAATTATATTAAAATTTTGATTTTATTGGAATTTCTGAATTATATTGAAAATATTCAGTTTTAATGAAATGTTTGAATTTTAATTACATTTTTGAGTTTTTTTTAAATTTTAGATTTTATCAAAAATGTTGATGTTTTACGAAAATGTTAAATTATATTGAAATATTTCAGTATTATTGAAATTTTTAAATTTTATTGAAATTTTTATTTTTATTGAAATTTTTATTGAGTTTTAATGAAAATTTATAATTTTGTTATTTCAGTTTCAGTTTTTTAATAAGTCTTCTAATTGATATTGTTTTGATATCTTTGTGATTTTTTTAAATTCATTTTATATGTTATTTTTAAATATATGTATTTTTTTATTTTTTGTTAAATTAAAAATACTTGTCCCACTGTGCAAGTGGATGCGCACGGCTTTTAAAAATAACTTCAAAAGGATTAGTTACAGTTCGTCTGCTGCTGCTTTTGCTTCTTATCGTTGTACTTCAAGATTGTCGTTGTTGTAAATGTTATTGTTATTCTTGTTTTTATGGTTATTGTTGTTGGACAAGAACTACTGATGCTTCTACCAGTGATAGTTATGGATGTTCTTGATGTTGCGGCTGCCACTATTGTTGTTGTAACTATTTTTCTTGTTACTATTTTCTTGTTACTATTTTATTTTTACTATTTTTATTTTGTACTATTTTATTCTTACAATTGTTGTTGTCGTCTTTTTTATTATTGTAACTATTGTTATTATTATTATTGTAACTATTACCAAACCCAGCACAAGTAGACAAAGCCAAGAAAGCAATTCTCATTACAACCAGCGCGAGCTCCTCGTCTTTCAAACCCCAGCCACAGCCTCAGCCCCAGCCCCACCTCGACTGCAACTGCGTCGGCGCATCGTGCGACTGCGTGGTTGGTTCTGCGACGACGACGTCGACGGTGACGCTGCTCTGCCACGGTCGGCAGCGACGCTTATCGCGCGCATAAATCTTGTTCGGCCGCGCGTTATGCGCCGCTGCATCTGATAGTGAAATTCTTTATATTTTCGTTGCGGCAATTAAGTCTAATGGTCCGAACGTCAGCCGTCGTCTTCTTCGACTTCGTCGTGGTCGTCTTCGTCTTTTTCGTTGTCTTCATCGTCTTCTTTTTCTTCGTTGTCGGCCATCGACCCTCTCTTTCTCTTCGTCTCTTTATCCTTCTCCTTTTCGCACTCGACTCACACCCACCAACACCCTCCAAACATCTTCCTTCGCACCTTGAATTCCGTCCGTCTCTCCATCCATCTGTCTGTCCGTTCATCCATCTGTTCGTCTGTCCATCCATCTGTCCGTCCTTCGTCGTGGTCTTCGTTATCGCAAAACGTTGATCGACGAATCCGGAGATGAGGCTGAGAGTAGTTGTTTCTATTGCTGTTGTTGTTCCTATTATTGTTGTATCTATTTTTATTGTTGTTCCTATTGTTGTTGTATTTATTGTTAGTGTTGTTGATGATGTTGTTGTTGTATTTCCTACTGCTTTTTGTTGCTGCTGGGTGCCCAAAGTGTTGCCATCGACAGCCCCGAACTGCTTCGAACGAGCGTCAATCAACGCGATTGACGTCTGCTCTCCGCCTGTCTGTCTGTCCGTCCATCTGTCCATCCGTGAAGTCTTATCTATTCCTCTCAGTCTGTCGAGCCATCCATTCATCCATCCATCCATCCAACCGTCTGTCTTGCGAAACTCTTTGCTATTAGTCTGTCCAACTGTCCGTCCGTCTGTCCGTGTCCTCGCTGTAGACAGTTTGTCTGGTCGACGTCGGTCGTTCGTTTATTCTTGACTGCGATTTAATTTTAATTTCCTTGCAAATAGAATAAAATCAACAACAAGCGAGTCTTTTCCCACAAATTAAGACATTTTTGCCTGCATTTAATTTGTTTTTAGATTTTTACAGCTCTTGATTTTTTTTAAAACTTGTTAAAGTTTTTTTTCCACATTTAAATTTAATTTTTTAGAAATTTTTTTTTATTTTTTCCTGATATCATTTTTTTTTTATTTTTCGATCAATTTTTTGTTTTTCTTTATTTTTTTCAATCTTTTCCGCTCATGCATTTTTAATTTTTTCGTTATTGATATTTTTCGCTTTGTTTTTTTCGGTTTTTCAACTCTTCATTTTTTTTCAGAATTATTTTTTAATTTTTCGATCACCCTGTGTGGATGTTGCTACTGCTTCTGCTCTGGGTCGATGCAGCGAAATTTCACTTTCTATTGTTTTAATTTTCTTCTTGTTCGATTGTTTTTATTTCTGTTGTTGTTGTTCATGTTATTTTTGTTGGTGGCTCTGCACCATTGAAGCAACAAATTACTGTGCTTGTTTCTATTTGAGCTTCAATTCATTGTGTTTATTATTGTTGTTATTTGAATGCTATTGTTTTTGTTGTAAGTGCTATATTTATTGTTGTTTTTGTATCTTATGTGTTCCTTTTAATTTTTCACTTTACCTCGAACTTCATCTGTTGCTTTTGCTGCTTCTGGCGGTTGCACTTAAGCAGTGCATTACGAACAATTACAATAACAACATTAATAGGAACAACAAAAACTACAAGAAACTACAACAACAACAACTACAACATCGTCATGCTTTCTTTGTTTTTATATTTAACAACGATTGCTGCAACCGTTGCTGCTGCTCTTGCTTTTGTTGCGTTTGCTCTTGGATTTCTAACGCTTTTTGTTGTTGTTAGTATTGTTGTTGTTACTGTTGTTGTTGTTACTGTTGTTGTTGTTGTTGCTTGTTTCTGTCTTGTAACACTTCCATTTAATGTCTGAATGTTTGTTGTTGTTGTTATTGTTGGAATTTGTTCTTGTTGTTGTCTCCGGCAATTACACGTCACTAATACCTGAGTCCATGATTGATTGCAGTTTCATTCGCAGTGCAAGCAGCAATTGTTGCTGTCGCCTCGACGTCGTCAGCGTCATCGTCTTTGTTGGTGCTGTTGTTGTTGTCGATTTTTGTTGTTGTTGTTTTCTTCTGAACTTTGTTGTTGTTTGATTGCAGTGGTTCGTTGTAGATTTTCCAAGTGAAAGAAAAATCAAATTGAGGCAACGAGCAAAAAATATTGCCAAGGGAAAACAATAACAACAACAATAATAATAATAACAACAGCAACAACAATAATAACAAAGCATAAGTAACAAGAACAACGACGACTTAAATAACAACAACAACAACAACCTCTTTAATAATAATAACAACAGCGACAATAACAATAACAACATCAACACTGCAATGAAATGAGGAAAAGTGAAAATGAGACCTTTTTTCATGCTCTTTATTTTTATTGCCCATAATGCTATCGTTGTTGTTATTGTTATTTTCGCTATACTGATTGTCGTTATTATTTTGTAGGTTGTTGTCGTTATTGTTGTTGTCATTGTTATTGTTGTCGTTGTTATCATTGTTGTTGCTGTTATCGTTGTTGTTGTTGCTGCTGTTTACGTTGGTGCTCCTATTGTTTCAGCTGACACCACGGAAAAGAAAGCTCACTTGAGTGACACACAAAAATCAGTGTTGTTGCAACAAGAAGCCGCGAATTCCGTTTCGCACAATAAATATTTACAACAACAGAAGTGCAAAAACACAAAGTCCCATAAATTAAAAGTATCAAAATAATAAACATGTGGAAAACATTTCCCCAATTAGTTTATGAGAAAAATAAAAATTTTATTTCATCAGTATTTTTTTCAATTCAATTTAAAAAATTTTAATATTTTTTTATTTAATCGTTTTCTTGTTTTACTTAATAAATAAAAAAAATTTTTTAACAATTTTATTTCAACGTTTTTATTTTGCATTATATTTTGCTATAACTATTTTATTTTTGCATTTTATAATATAAATATTAAAATTAAATAATATATATTTTTAAAAAATCGATCATTAAAAATTTGTATTCTTTGTTTTATTATGGATTGATTTTTATTTATAAATTTTATTTATTCGATTTTTCTCCATATTTCATTAATTTTTCTTGAACTAATTTCCATAAAAAACCTCTTCAATTCCTTCGATCGCTTTAGAATTCCGATGCATTCATCACGTTCACCAACGACTTTTCATTAGTTTTCCTTTTATTCCACTTTTATTGTCCCCGCCTCCTTCGACTTCGCCCTCCATTCCACCATACATCATTCAATTATTTTCCTAATATATTCTCGTGTCTCTACCGCAATCCGCCGCCCGTTGCATCGATGTCGATGGCGACGACGACTGCGTCTGCTTCCCAGTGGCATAACGAAAGACTCAAGAAACGAACTCTTTGCACTTCCTCCTCGAACTCTTTCTCTGTCTCAGACTCAGTCTCAGACTCAGACTTAGGCTCGACGGCACCCCTTCGACATCGTTGGCGCATAAATTTCTATGCGCAAACTAATCCTCATAAATTATAACGAATTTATGCACACCTCCCAAGCAGGCGAACAAACACACTCGCACAATCGCAATCATTCGTTCACTAATACGCACACTAACTCAAAGACTATCTCAAACACAAACTCCTTTACTAACACAAAGTCAAACTCAAATACTAACTCTCTTACTATTTCAAACATTAACTCTTACACTAACTCAAACACAAACTCTAACTCAATCACTAACTTTTACACTAACACTAACTCTCTTACTAATTCCTTTACTAATTCAAACACTAACTCAAACACCAACTCTCACACGAACTTACACAAATTCTCTCACACACTCGTAGTTCGCATTAATTTCGCATCGCAGAAATCTCGCGTCACATTCGCAATTAAATTCATTTGCAACGCGGCGACGAGACGCCAAAGAATGCGCCACGAGGGGTCAGTGAGAGGGAGGTGGAAGATTGAAGCCAACAGAAGGATGGAGAATGAGGTGGAGATCGCGAGGTGATCACTGAGGATCGGTAGGTTGGAAAAGGGGGCGTCTCGTGGACTTGGAAAATGCGTGGAAATCAAAGAACGCAACGTGAATTCGACCCATTCGCAGACTGAGGTTGGCCCCGACTGTCGAGTTGAACGGCAGTAACAATTAAAGTCCGAGTTGTTGGGCACCAGCAACAACAACAAATGCAATTGGAGAACAACAACAAGATTGGGGTAATAAACAACAACAATAGGGCAATAACACGTCCACCCGCTTGGCAAACAAACACATGCTCAGAAGGTGGGGTCGATTGGAAGTTATTTTTGCTGCTTTTATTGGAATTATTATTGTTCTTTTTGTTGATCTTGTTCTTGTAATTGTTGTAATTGAAGTAGTTATTGTTGTTGTTGTAGTCCCCCCTTATTGTTCTTGTTTCGTGGCGCTCATAAAGCGGTTTATAATTTAATTTATTTTAAAATCTCATCGTCTGCAACGATTGCCTTCGGTCTCCTTCTGTTGTAAGGATCTCAATTGCAATCTGCATTGTTGGTGTTGTTATCATTGTTGTTATTTCGTGTGTCTCCTTGTTATTGTTGTTTTGTGTCTCCTTGTTGTTGTTGTTGTTATTTTTGCTCTCCTTGTTGTTATTTTTATAATCGTCTTCGATCGATCGTATACCATATGAGTTATGGTCCTTCGCCTGGGGCGGACTCTTTCAGCGCCGCATTCGATCATCGTGCGCAAATTGTAAAAATGTCAATCCAAGAAGGGACGATCAGATGGAGGGATGGACAAAGGGAGGGACGTATGAAGAGAATGAGGGACGTATGAAAAGAAGGAGGGCAGAGGAAGATAAGGATGGAAAACCCAAGAGAAGAAGATGAGATGGAGTTACAAACGACCGAAAGGATCGATGGATCGAAAGAGGAGATGAAAGAAGGGACGATGGATCGATCGTTCTTTTGGTCGATCATCGCTGGAACAGAATGTGGCTGTGGCTGCAACTTTTACGACCATATCGAATACAGCGTGGAATCCTTTTAGCAAACGCAACGAATCGCCGCGGATCAGATCGATGGATCGTAAAAAAAACCTAATAAAAACGGCCCCTTCAAGGATCGCCGAAGGTCCCCATCTCGCTCTCCCTCTCTTCCTCCTTTTCTGATTTCGTTCCACCGACCATCGGTTCGATAGGGTGATCGGTCTGTCTGTCGTTTGATCTCTGGGTAGAGTTTAAAAGTGCGTTGGTCTGTCATAAATTTTCAATGTTGTTGCTGGTGTTGTTGGTGTAATAGGTGTAGTAGATCTTCCATTTTGTTGTAGTAGACCTTATTCTTGTTTTATTCGATCTTCTTCATGTTTTAGTACCAGCTTTTGTTGTTTTAGAATCAGTTTATGTTTTTGTATCAGCTACTAAAAGTATCAACGTCTGTTGTTTTAGTTGAAATTGTTGTTGAGTTAGTAGAAAAAGTTGTTGCTATTTTAGTATCAATAGTTGTTGTTGTAGAACATCTGCTGTTGTTGTTGTCGTCATGTTGATCTACGAATCGGATGTGGCTGACGATCCCAGGTTCTTGATGCATGGGAAAAGAGTCTGCAGAAACATTTTTAATTAAAACCGGACGCAGAGGGAAGGAACAGGAGAGGAGGGAAGGATGGGGTCATTCATCTGAGGACTTAACCCTTAGCGACCAATCCAATGGTAGCCAAGAATTCTTCAACAATAATCTTGTCTTCAACTCTTCTCTTCAACATTTGTCTTCAATTCTTAGTTTCAACTCCTGCCTTCAACTCTTCGCTTCAATTCTCTATTTCAACTATTGACCAAAACCCGTCTCAAACCCTTATTTAAATAAATAAATCGTCTCATTATTTATTAATCACTCACGCAGACTTGGATCAATTTTAAGTAATGATCCCAGTTGATCGTAGAATTAAATTCAGATTAAAACTCACATGAAAAATCATACGGAATTTATGCAAATTCCCACCGCCAACACTTAATAAATGTCAGAGATATTTTAAAATGTCTTAAAACACGAGACAGAAGCAGCCACCAACAGATAATCAAAAAAACAAAAACAACAACAAAACTATACAGCATCATTTTGTGGGCAATTAAAATTCATGAAGCGTGTCGTCTCATGTTAATTTGATAATTTTTTTCTTATTTTTTTTGTGGTGTTTTTTATTGGTATTTTTTTTCTCATAGCATTTTGTTGCGGGGATTTTTGACAAATCGTGCGTGAGCTTTGCGTAGACGCGGCGCTTCTGACGGCGAACCATCAGATCATCAGTCATCGGTGTGAAGCTCGTGTAAAATTCGCGTAAATTGATTTTATTTCGCTCTGACGATCTTTTGACTTTTTTATGAGGATCTTCTGACTTTTGTTCTGAGGAGTTTTTCTGAGTTTTTTTTTTTTATTTTCTGATTTTTATTCTGACGGCTTTTTTTCTGTAAATCTTTTAGCTTTTGTTCTGAAGATCTTCGAGTTTCTGTTCTCCCCATTCTAGCATTTGTTCTTTTATTTAATTTCCAAAACATAAAATGAAAAAATAAAATAAAAAGTCTCGGTTTTCTCACCACGTTCACCAGCGCCTCGATCTGGGCCCCACTCTTTGGGCAAATTGCTTTAAATCGCTGACAGCTGACGAATTGGCGACTGACCCCCAACGCGATGGATGGACATTTGTTGCCGTGGGTCGTTGGTCGTCAGTCGTTGTCGTCCCCGAGTCTTCGTCGTCTTTCGTCCCTCAGTCGTCACCGTCCCCCTCAGTCTTCGTCGTCGCTCGTCTCTGGCTGTCAGCGAAATGCAAGAGAATTCGCGCTAGAAAAGCACGAACGCCCTCGAGTTATCAATCAAGTTTGTGTCTTGAGTCTTTCGTTTTGCATGCCACAGCCGAGACGAGACGAGTTGTTGTTTTAATGGTTTCTGTAATTGATGTTCCATTTGTTGTTGCTGTTGTTTCTGTTGTGGGGGAAGTTTCATTGTTTTTTTTTTCATATATTTTATTTATTTTTCTTTATTTATTATACAGAAAACTCCATTCGTTCTCTTCTCAAACAATTGATTTTATTGCCACTAAAAGACATTTGTCTCGCCGATATCGTTTCAGTCGATTCCGACTACGATTTTTCATGTTCCGAATTCCTCCTACCCATAAACCTACAATTTTCCCAACAACAACGACGACGATGGTCGCATATCACAAACGTAAGACTTAAGACACAAACTCGTTTTGATTTTCATTATTTTGAGTATTTTTTTTTTTATAATTTTTTCGCACACGTCCGATTGTTGTTGGGCATGGAAAATGCGAATGCGAATTGTTGACTGCTATTTAAATATTTTCCTCCACAAGAGAGAGCAACCATGGCTAAAAATACACTCCACTCAACATCACTCTAGTCTAGTCTAGCCTAGTCTACTCTGGTGTCTGGAGTTGGAGTTAGCACAAAATGTGCTCGATGTCACGGTCATGGCCAGCCTCATGCCGAAGTCGATGCCGAGTGCATGACGCGGATAATGATGATGCTGATGCTGTGGCGGCTGCTGCTGATGATGAGGCTGCTTCGGACGAAGGAGTTGCTAGAACAACAAAAACACTATGAACAATAATAACAACAATGTGGGAATAACAACAATGATATGATGGTATGTGGAAAACGTAATCTTTTGCTTTAAAAGACAAAGTTTTAAGTTTTATGCGTTTTTGATTGGAATTGTGAAATGCTTAAAAAATACTTGACATTAATAACGAGACAGTGATATGGCAACAACAACAATTGTAGTAATAATAATAATAACAAAAACAACAATAACTATTATAGTAACAACAACATTAAACATCATAGCAATAACTAGAACAACAACAATAACTATCGTATCAAAAGAACGAACACATGTAGGATTTGGACAAAAAGCCGAGCCTTCATCTGGAGTTTACTGCGGCATCTTCGAGCACCTTCGAGTCTGGGCTGAATCTCAGAACCTCGCCTCATTTTCCACCTCGTCCTGCTCCTCCTTCTCGCCCTCATCCCCAACCCTATTTCAGTGCTCAGATCGTCTCGGTTCGGTTCGGTTTGGTTTTGGTTCGTTTCGAGTGCCGTCGCAGCCAGTGATAAAAGTCGGTTGCTGCGAAATTTATGAGCCTTCAGCTCTCGACTCCTCTCGGGCCATGGTCCAGACTGAGGCCGAGACCAGCTGCTGTTGCTGGACATCGTCGTCATTTGCTGCGTGAGACGTTGCGTCGACCCCTCTGTCTTCTTCTGCTCACCCTCCCTTATTTTCCTCTGATGCAATAAATACGCACTTTGCTGCGTTGTATTTTGACACGAAACTAGTTTACATTTTGCGCCGCACGATGACGCTGTGATTTATCACCAACTCTGACTCCGACTCCTTCTCCAGCTCCAACGGCTCCGACCAATTCACCATCGGCCATCCTTGCGAGCTTTCGGGATTCGGTGGGAGTGTTTTTTTTCTTTCGTTTTTAAATTCAATTTTTTTCTGTCCATTTTTAGTTCATTTCACGATTTTTACTCCATTTTTACTTCATTTCTCGATTTTTACTCCATTTTTAATTCGTTTTTTTTACTCTATTTTTGCTCTATTTTTTGCTCTGATCTTGAGAACTTTAAAGAGCATTTTTCGCTCGCTTTAAATGGAGTTAAAGAAATTCCTGGGAATATTGATGGGTTTTTCCTGTTTAATCGGATAATTCTCAGCGATTATTTTTTTTCTAGTTTTTTTGTTTTCTGACTTTTTCCTTTTCTTGATTTATTATAGTACGTATTTATTTATTTTCTGAATTTTTTTCAAGATGTTTAATATGATTTTTTCTTCCATTTATATAAAAGATTTTAGTTCTTATTCTGGATATTTCATTTAGTTTTCTCGACATTATTTTAATTTTAATCGAAATTATTTTAAATATATTTAATTTTAATTTAATTAATATTTGTGAAATTCCTTAGTATTTTGTTATTTAATAATAATAAAAAATAAAAAAATACTTTATTATTTTTTTCTTCTATTATTTTTCCTGTCGTTTGATTGTTTTCTTTCCCCTACCTCTCTTTCCTTCTATGATAATTTCATATTTATTATAATTTCCTCCATTCTGCTGACTCTTTGTTGTGTTTGTTTATTTCATTCTACTGTCGTTGCTTTTTCAATGGATTCGGATAAATGGATGGAGATGGAGATAAGAGATGTAGGTAGAGAGATGTGAGAGGACAGAGATAGAGAGATATGGAGGATGCTGCCATATCGACTGCCATCGCGTCCATCGGGCATCTGCATCTTGTATTCAGGCTCTCGCATGTCATTCCTAATTTAATCATAATCCGCCTAGTCATAATATTTAATAAGGCAAACGAGACAAGTCATGGGCAGCCTCAAGATGTACGAACATCTTGTGCCACGCCCCCTCCGCCCGGTCGGTGCCGCCGCCCTCTTGTTGTTACTCGTAGATAACCAATTGCAATGGTGGCTGCCTGTTGTTGTCATCGTTGTTGCAATTGTGGAAGTTATTGCAATTGTTGATGTTTTGTCGTTGTAGCAATTGTTGATGTTGTCTTTGTTTTTGTTGTCTTTATTTTTGTTGTCTTTGTTGTTTCAGTTGCCATTGTTGTTGTTTTTGATGTAGTTATTGCATTTGTTCTCGGTGCTTTTTGTCTACAATTACAGATAAACCAGCGCTTTGTTCTGTCATACGCGGCTGTCTGTCCGGCAGTGTGTGTCGCTGTGTTCTTCTGTCTGTCCTCTGTCCGTCCTTTATTTGTCTGTCCATCCTTCGTTTGTCTCTCCATCCTCCTTCTTTCCATCCATCCTCCATCTATCCTCCCTTTGTCCGTCCTTGGACTGAAGTCATGTCCCTGCATGAGCTCCTAGATCCGCCTTTCCTCAAGATTTCTCCCTCTATTTTTCTCAATGCCAACAATGAGCCCTCGACTCCGGCTCCAACTCTAACCAGGGCTGGGCGGGTTTCACGGCAGGGCTGAACGCAAGCGAAGCCGCCACGTTATCATAAATAAGTGAATTTTTCATATTTTCCTCTTTCCTACGGAGGCTTCCAAACTTATGCATTATTCATGGAGCCCTCGTCGGATCCACTTCAGACCTCCTCCGCTTCCTCCTTCTTTTCTACTCGTTCCCTTTGTCCTCTGCCTCCTCCTTCTTCTCACTATTCTCTTGCCTTTGTCCTCATCCCCATTCTCACCACTTGCCTTTTGATCCTCTCTTTGGAACGCGTGCTCCTCGCTTCTCTGCATGGCTTTATTTTCGTTTGAGAAAATTATAATTTCAAGAGTCATAAAAGCATTTGCAATTCAAATGTTGCCATCGCAACCAACATGTGCAGGGTTGCCAGGCACAGGGAAAATAAACATAAAGAGGGGGAGAGATAGAGAGAGAGAAGGAGGGGGTGATGAAGAGAAAGAGACAGGAGTTGAGAGGAGCCTAAACCAATATGTCAAAAATGTTAAGCAGCCGCAACCAAAAGCGAAAATATCGCCAAAGACATTAATATTACAACAATAATAGCAATGGACAATAATAGCAACAACAACAAGGAGGAGAGAAAGAATAACAACAACAATGAGAAGTAGAGGTAGAACAACAACAACAAGTGGAGGAAGAACATAGCAACAACATTTGCTAAGACAGAGATTACAGTGATATGCTTGTATGAAGTTGTAAAAGCTGCCAACTGTCAGGACGAGGGGCGGGAGGGCGTGGCCGAGGATGCCGGCGGATGTGGAAGACGACGACCGACCGACGACAACGATTATGATGAGAGAGAAGGAGAGAGGGGGAGGTAGGAAGAAGACGGAGAGAAGGAGGTGGAAATAAAGCAATAAACAAACATTGAATTTCATTTATATTTAGCAATGCAATGAAGGGAGCAGAAGCAAAAGCAACAGGAATGACGACGACGACAACCGTCACATGAATTAGAAGCAGCAGCCTCGACAACGACAGCCTCGCCTTGTGGCTGACGCAGCAACTGTTGCTGTTGCTGCTGCATTTGGTCTCTAGTCTCCTTATGCAGATGGAAGCAGAAGCAGATGGAAGCAGCCGGCAAATCAGCGCGAGCAGCTCGACATGTGGCAACAGTTGTCTCCGGAGCAGCAATCATCTTCATCATAATGCCAATTGAATTTATTACCAACCGGCGGCCGAGTGGCGTCTCGGAAATAAATATGCAAATAATTGCGGAACCAAACTCAACTGAATCAAAACGACAGACGACAGTCGCCAGCGAACGAGCGATCGTTTTTCAAATTTATTCTAATTTTATTTATTTTCCAGCAATCGAAAGCAGTAATTTATTAAATAAACATTTGAGATGAGCTCGAATATTTTATGTTAATTGAATGGGGATCGAAAAATATTTATTTGTTTATAATTTAATCTGTAAGTTAATTTTTCATATTTGTAATCAAGGAATGATTTGTCACAAGAGTTAATGAAAAAAGGTTGAAAATCATACAATGAAGCAAGAAACAATTAGATGGAGTTTGTAAATGAAATGAAAAATAAATGACATGAAATGAATAAGTGAATGACATAAAAAATAGTAAATGAATTAAAAAATATAATGACATGAAATAACAAACAAATTCCATGATATAAAATAATGACAAACAAAATGATGAAAACTAAAAACAATCAACGCCTTCGACTTCGAGTTCCGCAAGTCTTTTGTTTCAATTTCAATCCAAGGCGTGAAAACGAATTTTTCTCGCGCCGAATGACGAAAGGGAAAACCGAAACAACCTTGCATTTAATTCATAATTCATCTGTCTAGTGTCAATGTCGACACTTAGCCGAATGTCCAACCTTGCGACAGCCAGATGTCGGTCGACTGTGAAAGGAAATCGAGTTTAATGCAACTTTAATTGCATCGAAATGAAAACAAATTATATTGAAAATTATGCTCTTTGGCAAGGGGAAAACATGAATTTTTCCCGCGTCAAATCGAGGAGCTTGAAATCGTCAGACAGAGACAGAGCTAATTATACAAAACGACGCGTCCGACGCTGAGCGTGAAACGAGGTGTTGAACAAAGTGAAAATTGCAAATAATTAGATGCAAGCAAAACCATTGAAATAACAACAAAAACCATCAACAACAATAATAAACACAAAACAATTGCTGAGTCTGAATGTCGAATGCAATGTCATGAATGAGGGAAAATTATGCGGCGATTGTCAACTCGTGTTGGAAGCAAACTCAAATTGATTAATTATGAAGAAAACATTGCAATGAAAAAAACAGAGAATACAAAATAACAAGAAATTACAAAAATATACAATTAAAAAAATATATACAAGGAACTAAAAAAATTATACAGAAATACAAAAAAATACAGAACGAAAAAATATACAAAACATCAAAGAAGGAAATTAAAAAAATAATATTTACATTTCAATGAAGAGAGATTCCCCAAGTTCAATGATGAAGTCTTTTGTTTGCGCCTTTGGTTGCAGCTTCCTGAATAGATTTCTCCGCTTCTCAGCCACGCCCACCGTCGAGGTGCTGAAAAAATGATGAATTTTAATTTAGAGATTTTTAATGAAATCATATTCAATTCATTTCATTATTTTTTTATGCAGTTGATTACTTAATTATTTATTTGATTATTTTTTATTTTTCATATGATTACTTTTTCTATTTATTTGATTATTTTTTATTTTAGTTTTATTTTTTATTTATTATTTTATATATGATTATTTTTTATTATTCATTAGATTATTTTTCACATTAATTTGATTATATATTTTTCTTCCGAATCTTTCATTCATTGTTTTCTCTCGTGATGCTTCGCCATCATCGCTTCTTCTGGGCTTTTCTGGCTTCCGCCAGCAGGTTCCCAGCTTGTTAGTTTAGCTGGGCTCAAGCAACGGAGCAACAGGAGCAACAACAATAATTTATATGAAAAACAAGGAAAACACCGGTCATTTATCAGAGCTCACGGCTCGTTCTTTCGGTCGGTTGGGGCGCATGGAAGGAGCGGCTCGAAGTAAGCTGAAAGGTAAATAACTCAATGCATTAGAGCGCTAAAACCAATGTTCGATTTACATTGAACTTCTGTTCCTGCTGCTCAATCAATGGAGTTATTGTTGTTGGGGCGATTGGTGTTGTTGTTTGAAGCGATTGGTATTGTTGTTGGTGTTTTTGTTGCTGCTATGGCTGGCTACTTTATTGTTATTAGAAGCACGTTGCAGCAGTTAATACGCCAATTTGTCAGAATTTATTATTTTAAACTTGATAACCAGAAGCAGCAGCAGAAATAACAAGAACAAAAACACTATCAGCAGCAACAAAAAGAACACCATCACAAGCAACAAAAAGAACACCATCAGAAGCAACAAAAAGAACACCACCAACAACAAACAACACCAAACAACAACAAGAACACCAACAGCAAGAACAACAGATGCAACAACAAGAACAACTCCATCACCACCATGACAAACAACAATAAAAACACCAGCAACAAGAACCACACCAAGCAGTTCTTTTTGTTGCTCCTGTTGCTGCGAAGCAGACGATTTTTATTTATAAAGTTATCACCATCGTCGTCTCGCACTCTTTCACGGGTGGAAATTTCCCCGGTGAAAATATGCGATATGTGGTGGAAAATAAGGAAGAAACGCGGCTTTTAATGATGTGTGGCCGAATGTCTGAGGCGCGTTTGTGTCTTGAGTCTTTTGTTTTTCTCCACCAAAGTTGGATGAAAGGAGTTCGAGGTGGAGTTTGAGTGGAGTTCTTTGAGGTGGGGATCGTGGTGGGCTTGAGGGAGGGGTCTTAATTAATTTTAAGTGTTATAATAAATTTTTATTCAAATAAAATTTTAATTGAAAATATTAAAATCGCAGCCGTGTCTGAAGTTTTCCGTTCACTCTGGGGGATTCTTTTGAATATTTTACGAGAGACCCACGCATTTTTTATTCTCCTCTCTTCCTCCTGTCTGTCTGTCTCTCTCCCTTCCTTTAGGCCACTTTCTTGTTATCACTTCCGCCACCCAATTAGCGTTTCGCCTTCCTCTCTCTTTCGCCCCCTCTATCTCTCTATCTCTTTGGTTGTTGTCACATGTTCATGATGCTCATGCGTGCACTCGAACGAACGAACGAACGGCGTTTGCATGCGTGTGCGAAGGAAATTTGTTGCCAACATTTTGCGAAATGTCCCCGACAGCAAAAAGAAGTAGAAAAAAACGCAATGAGAAAAAAACACTATAAAAAAATACTATGAAAAATACAAAGAAAAAAAATAAAGAAAATACACAAAGAAAAAAACAGAACAACCACAGCAACGAAACAACAACAATAACAACAACTCCAATAAAAACCACACTAAAAAAATCACACAAAAAATAAAAACATCACCAATAAAAATAACACCAAAGAAAAAAAACACCACACACCAGAAAAGAACGAAAATGCGATTTGTTCAGAAAATGTTTTTGGACAAATTTTCATGTTATCGCCGTTTGCCATTTGCGTCGGTCGCTCAATCTGTCTGTCTGTCCTTGAATGCGGAACGAACATTCCTGGCGATTGCCACGGCCTCCTCCTCGGACAGACGACCGATCGCTGCGGGCCCTTCGTTGCAGCCCTGGTCGGGGTTGGTCGATTGCTTGGTCTCCCAGTGGCCGGTGTTCGAAAGCGAGCTGCGAGTTTCTGGCCACGCGATTATTGCCAGAGGATTTTTTTGTTTCTAATGCCAGCCTGTGTCGTTTGAGTGCTGGTGGATGCCGGTGTTGTTGTTATTGTAGTTGTGGTTGATCTTGTTGTTGTTGTAATTGTTGCTGTTGTTGTTGTCGACATTGTTGTGGCTCCTGCATTGCGTGTCTCTCGTTCCTAGCTTCTAATGTCTACATTTGCGTTTCAGGATTCCGAGCAATCGTTTCAGTTGCTTCTCGGCCTCGCAATCGTTGTTCGTTGTTGTTGTTGTTGTTGTCGTCATCGTCATCCTCGTTGTCGTTTTTATATAGGTTGCTGTTGCTTGTTCCGTTGCCTGGTGTCCGCAACAATTGCGTGCCTCGTTCTCTTGGTCCAAAGCTGCTGCCGGTTTCTATTTAAGCCCTTCGTTGCTAGGCTTAGATCAACGCTTGATTGTCGAGCAGTTTATTTGGTTGTTGTTGATATTATTGTTGTTGTTAGTAGTAATGTTGTTATTGGTATTATTGTTGTTGCTATTACTATTGTTAGTGGTTTTATTTGCATTTGCAATTTTTGTATTTATTTTATTTTCTTTTGGTTGGTTCTTTGGTTGTCTTTGATAAGTTCTTGTTGTCTGCGGTTGTTTGTTTTTATTATTATTGTTTTTTTTTTCTTTTCTTTTTCCTAATGTTGTTTTTGTTATTCTTATTGTTGTTTTTGTCATTCTTATTGCCGCACTCAGTTCGTGATAAGATTTCTTGTCGTTATTTGTTCGGACATGCAAATACGCATGTTTGCTAATTTTTTACTCTATTTTATTCTTGTTGCCCTTTGCCATCATCGTTGTTGTTCCTATTGCCATTGTTGTTGCTATTGCCATTACTTCAGCTGCTGCTGCAGTTGTTTATGTTTCTGTTGATGTTATTTCTCTCTGTTTTCCTTCTCTCTATCTCTACTGTTGTTGTCAACAGCTGTGGTCCACAGTTGTTGGCCGTGCAATTTGTGGCCGTGTTTATTTAAAAAATTTGCAAGGAATTTCACGCAAACCCTTAAAGGGCTGAAGCCACAAAGAAGGAAGCAAATGAAAAAAAAAAAAATAACTTTTTTTTCAATTTCAACAATTTTTTAGATAATTTTCCTATTTTACCATTTTTTATATAATTTTTCTATTTCAACAATTTAAATTTATTTAGAACAATTTTTAATGTAAATAATTTTTTAGAACAATTATTTAGAAAATTTTCAAATATCAACGATTTTAGAACAATTCCCAATTTCAAATTATTTTTACGAAATTTGCATTTTCATCATTTTTCCTTTGTCCACATAAGCCGCCCACCTTTCATTCCTTTCTCTCACCTTGTCTCCTTTCTTGTCCTTAATCCTCTTTTACATCCCACCTTTGCATCGGCGACGATTAGTTTTTTTATTTATTTTTAGGGTCTGTTTCATCGTCTCGACGGCGCGCCATAATAACAAAAACAACAAAGATAACAACATCAATCAAATAATAATAAAATTCCGTATACGGCATTTTGAAGCCGAAGTCAATTCATAATATGTTAAATAACGCATTTTGCAGAACACTTCCTCATGAGCATATAACATTACAACAAAAACAAAAAAAAGAAGAAAAACAAAAAGATAACAAAAACAAAATAACAACAAAAATAATAACAATTTCAACAACAAAAACACGCATTGCGTTGACGCTTCAACGACTTAAAGCGACGACGTGTGCGAGGAACAAGTAAAATATCATTATGCCATTGTTGTTTTGTTGTTGTTATTGTAGTTTTTCACAAACAAAAAATCAACAAAAAACCGAAAACGCAGGCGCATAAAATTTAATGCTTATGATGCAATAAGCAAGCCTTCTTCTTCTTCTTCAATTATGTAACCGACGTCGACGCACTTCGATCGACGCCGCCACCATCGTCGTCGCCGCCGTCATCGTCCGCCTCCGCGTCGTGCGTTTCTTCCGCATGCATCGGAGAGGAAGAACGATCGATTGATCGACAACAACAAGAAAATCAATACCAAAAACACTAACAATAACAACAAAGAGCAGATATAGTATGAGGAAGAAGAACAGCATGGACTTAATTCTAGTCAAAGAAATTCATCAAAGCGCGTACGTGTCGAGAAACTCAATCGAGCATGAAAAAAATGCAAAACAATCGATCGGATGAAGTGGAGAGAGAGGGAGAGGAAGAGCGAAAGGAGATAGAGAGGAAGCCGAAATTTAAGAACAGCAAACGGGAAGACACGAAACCCATCGAAATGAAACAAAACGAAAGAAAGAAAACAAACCAAAAACAAAAATAAAATGAAGAGAAATCCTTAAAAAAGAATAAAAGAGAAGAAGAAGAAGTTCATAAATCAAGTTCGTCGCTGGAGTCTTTTGTTTTGGCGCTCGAATTTCGAGGAAATGACCGTGAAGCAAAGAAGGTGGAAGAAAGAGAGGACCCAGGAATATTGTAGTGGTAGAAGGAGAGGAATCATGAGTGGAATCGTTAATTTGGGGAGATGCAAATGCAAGAGAAATGAAAATCCATACAAATATAAAAATATTGTATTGAAATTAACATGAAATATTATTCGAAAAATTGTAAATACACAATAAATAAAAAATGGACTTGGAAAAAAAATTTACAAAAAAATAATAATTTTTGAAGTGATCACAGATAAGGCCCATATCTTGATTAAGTGCGAAATGGCGGAGTTAGAGCCATTTAAAGTTTTCAAGTCGAAAATCGTCCATAGAATCCGTCTCAAAGAGGAGGTGTTCCTCTTTCATTCGCGCTATAATTTGTTAAAAAAATTAAAGAAATTAAAAAATTAAAAATTAAAATAATAAAAATTAATATTCACCAAAAATAAATCTAAGACTTTGAATTAACAATATAAAAAATTACACATAAAAAAAATTAAGAAAAAAATATAAAGAATTGAAATAAACCACAAAAATAGGAAATATTTTTCAGGTATTTAAAATGAAAAGAAAAAAAGTAATAATACAAAGCTCAAGAGGCCAAATACTTCGACCGCGAAATCTCTGCACCACAGGCATCGACGCCTTCGCCGACGCATTCACCAGACATCGGGCAGATCTTGAAAACGATCGCCAATAAAATCTTGCCAATAATGCTAACGGTTTTTCTGAATTTCCTCGCATTGTTGTTATTGTTGTTGTGGCTTTTATTTCTTCATTTTTCGCGGTTTTTTTTTTGGTGAGGCTGTGGCTAAAGTCAAAGTAGCGCCCAAAGTTCGCATGCGCCGAGCACACGTAGATACGTTTATGGAACTTCCGAACGCCAATAACCAACAACAAAAATACCACCAACTACAACAAAAATCGCCGCTACCATAAGTACCGAAAATAATAATAACAACAACATCATCATCATCGAGCATCCCGTTAGTCAACAGTAGCTTCCTCAGTGCTTGACTTTTAATCTCCATGCATCAAAACGAGCCCAAGCGGACGAGGAGGAGGGCGGCAGCAGGATCGACTTGCATGCAACATCACTCAGTAGAAGCAACAACAACAATAACAACATCGACAACAACAATCGCCGCCACCGTAAACGAGCCACCGAAAAGTGTAACATAAATTTTTCAACATCTCCACCAGCTTTATTTTTTTATTTACTATATATTCTCTATAGTTCTTTTATTTCGTAAAAACTATTTGTTGTTGCTTTTGTTGTTGTTATTGTTGTGGTTTTGCCCCCTCTTAGAAGGCCAGAGCCACGTCTTCAACAGATGGACAGACGTTTGGAGGTTCCTGAAACTCGGCGTAGTTTACGAGCAGTCGAGAACCGCAAATAAAAGTCGCACTTAGCTTGGTGCATTTGCCTAAAAGCAGCAGAATCAACGAGAGAAACCACAAGCTGCGGTAACAACAAGCAGTAACAACAACAATAACAACAACAACAATAACAATAACAACAACACTAACAACAACCACAGTAGCAAACGACAGTAGCAAAAAATTAAAATAAAAAAGGAGTTGCTGTGGAAAAATGAGTTAAGAAAAATCTTAAATCACGGTCGAGCCGAGCGAATGCAAAAGATTTTCATCTTGTCACGTCTGCGCGGTGGCTTTCCTCGAACGCCGAAAAACCGACAGCAACAGCAAGAAGGAGATGAAGAACAAAAACAACAAAAACTATAGGAACAACAACAACAGCAAGCATCAGCAACAATATTAACAACAATAAGCGAGGCTCTCGCGTCGCTCGGGAGCCGCCGTTGAACACTTCATCAGCGAGGATGCGGCGTGCTTCTGTTTTCATTTGGCGCAGCAGCAGCCGCAACAGCAACAGAGGTCGCTGATGACCCTGACACTCAAAAAGAAGAAGAAAAAACAAGTAGAAGGAAAGAAGGAAAAAGGGGGCAACTGAGGGAAAGAAGAGACAGCATGAATTATTGGCTGTGCAGAGTTTTTGGGCCACGTTGTTGCAGCGATGAAGACTGAAGACTGCGACAGGGCCACGCGAAACCATGCGGCGGCAGCGGCCCAGATCATCTTCAGTTGGTAGCGCGCTCAGCTCGCCTCGGCAATTAGCGGTGAAATCAAAAGACTCCGGACACGAACGCGATTATTGAAATTTCCACCAGAAACAAATTAAAAACAATACAAAAAATCAAAATTAAGACAATATAAAAAATCAAAATTAAAACAATATAACGAATCAAAATAAAAACAATGTAAAGAATCAGAACAACAAAAAAAGATGAAACAGAAAATAAAACCAAAATCAAGTCAAAACTCAATCAAAAACCTTTTAAATACTTCAGAAAAATAATAAAAAAATAATCCACGAATATAGAACATGAGAAATTAAGGATGATGAATTAAGGCTGAGAAATTCAGGATATGAAATTAAGCATGAGAAATTGAGTATGAGAAAATAAGGATGAGAAATTTAGGTCGATAAATTTAGGACGTGAAGTTTAGGATGAGAAAGTAAGGATACGATCATTTAGGATGAGAAAATAATGTTGAGAAATTTAAGATAGAAAATTATTAAAAAAATTGGAAAAAAATCACAAAAAAAAACTGATTTCTTAATTTCTCAAGAATGGGGAAAAAAATATTATTTATAGGGAATTTAATTAAACAAGATAATTTCGATAAAAAAAAACAACAGCAGATCAAAAACATCGTTCAGGCAAAGGAAGAACAAAAATATACAGATTCGCAGATTGGTGGAATCGAAACGAAAGACTTGAGGCACGAACTCTTGGGCCGATAATTAAAGCCATAATGATGGGTTCGATCGCGAAGGACGTGGCCATAAAGTGTCGACCAAGCACGGCGTTCACATAACTTCCATCGAGTGACGGAAGCCACCCAGGAAGAGGACGAAGCGAAGGCCTTGGAATGAACTTCAAGGGTCTTCAATAAATAGCGAGGAATTGAGTTTGACTACGAAACCAATTAGGAATCAAATCACGCTCGGGTGGAGAAGGAGAGTGAGCAAGGAATAGGATTAGAAGACGATAGAAAGACAATCGTTGGGTTTTTCCACCTGACCCTCATTTGGACTCGCTTCAGTCGGCAACAACAGTGTTAGCAACATGTTGCTGGGTGGCCGACCCTCGACGACGACGACAGCGACAAGTGCGAGCCGTGAGCATTTCCGTCGCAGCGACACGTAGAGATTTACAAGGGACAAATGGAGGGAGAGACAGACGAATGTTGAAGGGACAGACGTATGCTGGAGAGACAGACGAAAGTTGGAGAGACAAACGAATGGTCGACATGAGTGAGTGAAGTGTGTGAGTGAAGCATGAGTGAAGCTGGTCAATCGTTCGTGTGGCGTTGGACAAGGGCGAGAGGCAAACGAATGATCAGAAGTGTAATCAGAATGCGGCACGCAACATGCGAACGATGTTCAATCAACTTGTTTGTCAAATGCGTGCTTTGATCGCCCCAGCGCCGACTCGAACGATGATCATGATGATCATGGGCATGAGGATGATAGGGAGGAAGGCGATGGAGTCGATGACGATGACGAAGACGACTGGGATGATGAACGGGACGATGAGGAGAATGATGACAACGGGGACGAAGATGACGACGACAACAACGGCTGAAACAAAAATAGAAACGAGCGAGGCCTGAAATCGCGGTATTATTTATGTCTAGACGCCTTAATGTCGCTGCGCATCGGCGGCGGTCAGAGCAAACCACAGCCCACTATGAGGCGAGGACGGACAACCGAACAGTCAAATGGACAGACATCTAGCCAAACATAGAAGGCCGACTGTGAATAAACCGCTGTGAGCCGACCGCTGAGTCTGAGACCGCAACTTGAGGCCGAGTTCGAGCGCGCCCGCTGTTGACTCAATTGATTTTTATTGATTTGATCGCATTGCGCATCAAACAATTGCAGCCGGCTGTCGTCGTTTGTCGGTCGATCCTCTGTTTTGTTGTTCATTGTATGTTGTTCGCTGTTGGCCCATGGCGATGGCGATCTCGATGGCGATTCCAATGGCGATGACGATCCCGAACTCGATGTCCATGACCATGGTCATGACCAAACGACTGGCCGACGACTCTTCGTCGGCGGCCTGAGGATGGGGTCGGCCTCAAGGACACGGCGGCATGATCAAAGCAACGACGGCGGCGGCGGCGAGTTCTAGCGACGGTCGCAGGATTTGTCAGACAAAACACTAAATCATCAAAGAGCTATAAAAGACCAACAACCGCTGTTTCAGCCCCCTTCTTCAGACCCCTTGGCCTCAAAAACCCCGGTCGATTCCTTCGAGCCGATGTTCGCTGAAATTGCATCACCCCGGGCGACGTTCGCGTCAGTGCGGGTCTACTGTCCCCGTCATGTCTGTCCACCTCTCTGTCCATCTCTCGTGTGTCCGTCCATATTTTTGTGTGTCCGTCCATCACTTGGTGTGTCCGTCCGTCCATCTCTCTGTCTGTGTGTCTATCTTCTCTGTATTTGTCTGGCCGATGTCCATCTGCATTACCATAAATAGCTGGCCGCTGTCGCTCAGCGGAAACTTGAAAATAAAACCAGAAACTGTTTGCTTTGATTTTTCGCCATTCGCTTTCATGTAATTTGCAAGAACTTGTTAGAAGTTGCAGTTGTTTTTGTTGTTGTTCTGTTTAATGTTCTTGTTATTGAAAATTGTATTGTTGTTGTTGTTGAAAAGCTGTCGTTGTCGCTTGTCGATGATGCAGTTGTTGTTGTTGTTGTTTGTTACCATATTTGTCAAGCATTAGCATCTCCTGTCAATGAGTTTCTCAAGCAGTTTGTCATTTGTCGCGGCTTGTTAGCAACGAAATCGAGTGGAGAAAATTGAAAAGATGCAACAACAACACAATAATAACAAGAACAACGATAACTACAACATCAATATCAACTTTGATACTAAGAAAAAACAACCTCATTCGAGTTTGTTTCTTAAGTCTTTTGTTTTGATACTCCGGTGAAACGTGTTCTTAATTAGATTGCGATTTTTCCTGAAACTTCCGATGCTTTCAAGACTGATGGAACGACTTGCTAAGCGAAATTGAAAGCCACCATTTTTTTTTCCTTCACTTTTTCTTTTCATTTCGTTTTTTAAAAATAAATATTTCATATAAAAAATTCTTCATGTTCCATTTTTTACCTCGCTTCCTGTTAAACGATTATTTTTTTCGCATCTCTAAAGCATATCACAAAAATTATAGAAATTAATCAAAGCGCTTCTAATGGCTTCAAGCCAAACAGCAACAACAATAACAAGAACGACTACTACAACAAGTTCTGAATAAAACGTCCTTCGTTAATTCCTCGGAATTGGGGTTGAGTTAGTGAACGGTAATAAAACCAACAACAATAACAACAAGGTTTGCCTCAGAGCAGGGCTTCGATGATTTATCGATTGACAGCAGCTGAACAATAATAAAAGGCAACAAGAGGGAGCAACAATAATTATTATGTTGCAGGGCGGACGCGATTGCTGAGCGGAATTCTAAACCAGTCGATGGAAAAAAATCAATAAATAAATAAATATGAGTTTCAAAGTTCTCAGCTGAAGTCTTTCGTTTCAGAGAGAATGGGTTTTCATGTGAGATAAATAAAACAATCGGGTTCAATTAAAAAATATTTTATTTACTTTCTACTAAATTGATTCTCAATGGTGGCTGCTGCTTTCGTGAAGTTTAACTTTCTCAATGGCAAGAAAAGCATTCATTCGATCGAAACATTTGGTAAATCGCGAAACATAATGCTATAAATTCAAATTATGACTAGAAATTTGATAAACGAAAAAAATACAAGAACTTCAAATGAACTTAAAGAAAGCCAAACATTTCAAATGTTCGAAACCTTAGCGAGAAATACTAAAAAAAAAAATATACAAAAATCAATGTTTGTAAAGTACGACTAAATATCTAATCTTTGGATACGAATTTTTGGTAACTATTAGAAAGCAAGGTGGGTTCGTCTAAAGCTAAACTGGCAAGTTTTGAGTGCGATACAGAGGGAAATGTGAAGCTAGTTAAACCACCACCATAGGAACAGCGGCCAGAAAACTGACCCGAGTTCACAGCGAATCAGTACGATATAAGTTGAGATAGTGAAGAAGCCTACGCTAAGATGAAGTTACATAAATGAAAGTGTGTATGGCACAGAATCGTGGGGCGAGCGACGAGAATCATCGATCCCTCACTGCTGCTTCATGTACATGGTGACGATCTTGTCCAGGATCTTCTCGACCGACAGCTGCTCGCGCTTGAACGCCGTCATCACCTTCTCGGGCACGATCCAGTCGAGAAACTCCTGCACATTGAGTCGCATCCGATCGATGGCGCTCATCTTGTGATCGTCGTAGGCCTTGCGATTGGCCAACTTCAACGAGGCGATGACAACGTTGTCGATCAGGCGCTTCTCGTAGCCCAGCTGATGCAGCTTCTGCTCCGAGGAGATCTTCTTCAGCAGCACCGCGATGAGGAAGCGCAACTGCGACAAGGCGGCCATCTCGGCGGAGTCGCTCTGGAGGCGCTCGTGTGATTTGGCGAGATCGCAGCGCTCGCACTGCTCCATGTGAGCCTGCAGATCGATCTTGACCTTGAAGAACTGATGGCAACCCTCGCACATGTACGGGTTCTCCTGCTTGTGGATCTTCTTCATGTGCGTCTTGAGGTGGGCCAGCTGCGAGAAGGCGACGTCGTCCTTGCACAGCAGACACTTGAACGGCTTCTCGCCGGTGTGCTTGCGGATGTGCAGTTTCAGGACACTCGAGTGGGCGAAGGACTGCCAGCAGATCTGAAAGAGGACATCATTAGAAAATAATAGAATAAATAAAAAGACAAAGAAGAGCGTGGAACTCACCCTGCACTGATACGGCCGCTCGCCCGTGTGCATCCGCATGTGGACGTTGTACTGGGACTTTTGCGTGAACAACGAGTTGCAGACCTCGCACACGTGCGTCTTCAGATGGCTGTGGGTTTTCATGTGCCCCGCCAGGTCGTCGTCCTCGATTGTCTTCTTGCAGACATCGCACTCGAACTGCTTCAGCTTGAAGTGCTGCGTGTTGACGTGAGCTCGCAGCACCATCTCGTTGAGGAACATCTCGTTGCAGATGTGACACAGGTGATTGGGACCCTCCTCGTGTCGTTGCATGTGCAGCCGGAGGTTGGCCGCACTCGAGAACGAGGCGGAGCATTTGTCGCAGGTGATGCTCTTGACACCGGCGCCGTGGGTGACCAAGTGTTGCTGGAGCTGCGAGGGGTCAAAGGGATAATAAAATAAAATCAAAAGCCAGCGAATGATCAAAGGTATCGAATGATTGTCAAATGATGTGAAATATCAATGATTATCAAATGAATTATTGTCAAATCAAACCCAATCAAATTGATTTCAAATCAAATTAAAGCGATTGATTATCGAATCAAAGGCAATGAAATGATTTTCAAATCAAAGGTGAGCATATGATTGTCGAATCAAAACGAGAGAATGATTGTCAAATGATTATCAAATGCCAATGATTATCAAACAAATGATTTTCGGATAAATCGAAATCGAATCCATGTGAAACACTCACCTGACCACCTCGGGCGAACTTCTTCTCGCAATGCGGACACGAATACGGCTTCTCTCCCGAGTGGACGCGCATGTGGAGGCGCAGACGTTCCTTCAGCGCAAACGACTTGGGGCACAAATCACAACGAAAGGCGCGCTGGGCATCGTGAACGGATTTGGTGTGATTTTTCAGGTTCACCAGTTGACGATAGCGTTTGTCGCACTGCGTACACTGAAAGGGTCGTTCGTCGGTGTGGATGAGGAGGTGACGACGGAGGTCGGTGTTGCCGCCGAAACGTTTGTGACAAACGTGGCACTCGTACGACTTGCGCGACTTCGACGCAGGAGTTGGTGACGAGGATGAGGAGACGGCGGATGAGGTGCGGTTGGCTGTGGACGCCTGGCGACGACGACGCTTCGCCACCGGAGGCTTCGAATCCTTCTCGTCTTCTTCGTCGTCGTCCTCATCCTTCGGATTCTCCTTCTCATCTTTTTCCTCTTCATCATCGTTTTCTTCATCGTTCTCTCCATTATTCTCCTCATCATCCTCCTCATCTTCATCGTCCTCATCATCGTCGTCGCTGTCCTGCTCCTCCTTCTCATCCTCCTTGACCCCAACGTCGTTGTCCTCATCATCATCATCGTCATCGGTCACGCAGAGCTTCTCGATCATCTCCTCCTCCTCCTCGGGCAACAGGGCGCCGGGTGACGAGAGCGAAATTCCGCTGTCGGCCAACACCGAGCTGGCATCTTCTTTCGATATGGAGCGACGACTCCGCACCATTTTCACAATATTTCGATTTTTTCAAATTTATATGTTTAGTTTTAAAATAAGATAGCGATAGCGAAAGAGTTCAAACGTTTCTAAACCAACACCAGAGTTTCACAAAACCTCTTAAAGATCTCTACAAATTACAATTGTTAATATTTTTCTTTAGAACTACTTTTTAGTCAGATTGCTCTCTGTTCTATCAGAGTTTATTTCTTTGGGTTATTGTTATTTGGAATCGATACGATTCGTTACGATTTTGATTTATTGTCGCATGAGTTGATTATTGTTTGGATTGAACTGAATGCAAGTTCTGCTCCGATTCAACCGGGCAGCAGAAAACAGCAGAAGCAGCCAATCATCGATTCCGAAACCAACACCAAATTTTGTTTATTCTCAGCTTTGTTTTGTTTTCACCATTTCCAACACTTTTACATACGTTTTTTTACAAGTCTTTCATTTTGATTTATTAAAATTTTAAAACATATTTCTTTTTAAAACTTTTTTAATTATTCAACATTTTATTATAAAATATTTATTTATAGAATATTTTTTGATTATTGTCGATTGTTTTTGATTTATTTTGTTGTTATTTTCGTAAACTGTTGCAGGTGAGTAATGTTTGGGAGGTGGGATTGGGTGAGTGAGTGAGTAAGCTGCAAGGAGAGAAGAGAAAAAAGAAATACATATACATGTAGATATATGCGAGGTGTTCTCGGATAATGACGACAACGACAACAACAACAAAAACAACAAAGCCAAGTGGCAGCCGCCGAGAATCGCAAACAAAGTCAGGCGAGGCCCCAGCTGAAGTTCAAAATATATGGACGATGACAGAAAACAGCTGTCTAAACAGCAGCAGCAGATCAATCACAATAACAATACCAGCAACAAAAAACAAATACAGCAACAAAAACAACAAGAACAACTACAGTGACAAAAACAACAAGATTAAAAACAATAACAACTAAAATAGCAAAAACAAACGAGCAACGAACACGAGAACTTGAACTATTAGCAACAAGTGGAATCGGAAAATAGAAAAATTTAATGAATTCTAAATTTCTGAATCTGACGTCGGTCGATTTCGAAGCGAATGAAAACGAGGCGCGAAAATCGAAAAAGTTCTAATTAAAGTTTGTCGCTGAAGTCTTTCGTTTCGACATGCACAAATTGAACGCGAACGACGAGCGACGAGTTCGCGTCTTGAGTCTTTCGATCGGGGAACAACGACGACGACTGAGTGTAGATTTTTACAAAAAAACACGAGGGGGTGGTCGAGAGATCGAGAAAAAAGCAAGAGAGAGGGAGAAAGAGGGAGAGCGAGTGCGCGAAAGACAGGGTGATTGAGGGAGAGGGATGATGGCGATAACAAAGACGAGAGATAAAAATTGACGATAAGAAAATTCTAGCTAAAAACGAGGTTATGTGTGGACGCCAAAAGTGGATGCAAACAACGACGACGAAGAAGAAGAAGAGGAGAAGGAGGAGAGGAGGAGGAGAAGGGAGGAGGTGAACAATTGACAAGACGTCAACTGGAATGAGCGAACGATTGAATCGAATGAATCATTATTTAATTGCAACGAACGCTTGCCAGGCGTCAAAATAAATTACAACGTGTTTGAAATAATAAAAATCGCATCGCAAACATAGAAAAAAAGGGGAAGAGAAAAAAGAGGGTGAGAGAAACCGAACGAAGTTCATAGAAAAACATTGACAAAGCTCTGGCATGAAGAACTCTCGATATTTTTTGGCAACTGTTGAATGTTGTTGAAGTAAAAACTCATGGGGTTGAAATCGAATTATTATCCAATTGTGATCAAATTATGATTGAATTGCAAAGCAGAAGCTCCAAAAGCCAACGATGACTCGATATTTACCC
Organism: Coelopa frigida; assembly: GCA_017309665.1. Classification (NCBI taxonomy): domain Eukaryota; kingdom Metazoa; phylum Arthropoda; class Insecta; order Diptera; family Coelopidae; genus Coelopa; species Coelopa frigida. Next base: position 1,923,542 of record CM029563.1, on the reverse strand, counting down.
GCTATGAAATCTCAGCCTCATCTTCAACACCGATTGAATCCATTCTAGATCGAAGAATGACTTTGTTAAAGCAAAAACAAAAAATCGTCTGCTTTCCACGCCGACCGCACGCGACAATTTAAAAACAGCAACTGTTTCCGATTTTCGATTTTCAATTTTCTTTGGCGAACGCGCAGAACGCAAACGAATGAGAGCGAGAACGAAAGAGACAGAGAGAGAGAGAGACGAGTGAATGAGTGCAGTTAGAATTGTTTTCGAAATAAAAATAACACAGAAACGAGAGTGAAAAAGAGAGAGGGGAAGAATGGAAGAGGGAGAAGTGGAGGAAGCGCGAGAACGAAACTGAAATTCAAATCGAAATTAAACTGAAGTCGACCACATTTTCAAGATTAGAAGCGCAGGCAAAGCTGCTGATGAGGAGAAAAGAGGAAAAGAAAAATCGAAAAAAAATCGACTGAAGAGAAAAACAAGAACAATTTCAAAAACAGCAACAAAGAATAACAGAGGAAGCCGAGACAGAAACATAAGCCACCGAGAACAAACACAGGGAGCCACCAATACAGCAACAAACAGTCACCAATACACGAACAACCCGACAACAACAACAACAACAACGACAAGAACATCAACACAACACACACATATGTTGCACAGATGTCGCTCCCGATGGATGACGATAAACAATACGAACGCTTGTTTTTCCAGCGCCTTCCTTCCGATCTCTGCCCTTCTCTCTTTCTCCTCTTTCGCCATACCCAAAAGGCGACCCAAAGTGAGGCAATTAATGAGCCCGAAACAAAAACAACAACCATCATCATCATCACAATAACAATAATGACGACAACAACAGCAACGATTGCAGATTTCAAAACCATTCGTCGAACAGCAAAACATAATTTTGTTCGCTTCGGACTGAGTTGAGAACCAGCTGTGGGGAGAATGGAAGAGGAGGATGGAAGGAAGGAGAGGGTGAAAGGGAGAAGAATGGGAAGAGGAAAGAGAGAAGAAGGGGAGAATGAGGAGTAAAAGGGTGGATGGGGTTCAGGGTGCGCTTCTTGGAAGAAAAGTATTGAATGTGGAACACGCTTCGATGGTTCCTCGCCCAGTGGAAAAAAAAACAAAGAATAGAACCACACACAAAAAAAGTAATTATTAAATGGGAGCGAAAAACGCAACGGTTGAACTCCTCGCTTAGGTTGGGCGGAGAGGGCGGTGGTATGGGTAGGTGGGGGTCGTTTTGGGGCGTAACTGGAAGCAGTGCTAAGTGGAAGCTGAAGCAGAGTAAATCAAATTTCAATTTGCATGCGGCTACTGTGACTTGATGTGGTTAGTCAAAGGAAAAAATAAAAATAAAAATAAATAAATATTTTAAATATAAAAATCAAAAAAGAAAAAAAAATAAAAACGAAAATAAATATAAAAGAAATATTAATTAAAAAATATAATACAAAAAAAAATAATACAAAACAAAATTCAGAATTAAAGGAAAGAAATATTATTATATGAAAAAATTAATACCAAAATAAAAAATAAATAAAAAAAAATATAAAAAATAAAAAAAAATAAATTTAAAAATAAATATAAATATAAATAAAAAAAATAAAAATGCTGAAAATTATAAATTATAAAAAAAATATAATAAAAAATTAAATAGATTATTAAAATAATAAATTACTTTTTTATAATATAATTTTCTTATTCAAACTCACAGAATACAAAAAAAAATGCTGGTAAGAGTAAAATTTAAAATTGTGTTTAATTGTGGATATTTTCGTAACACTCATGATTCATGAAACAGTCCCACAATCGGAGCAAACGCAAGAACGTGCCCTCGAAGCGATTGAACTGTGGAGCGAGAGACGACGACGGACGACGCTTCATCAAATCGACCGTGAAATACTGTTGATTGGTTTTTGCCCCAACGACAAACGCACACACAGAGAGAGAGACGTTGGTGTAAACAAACAAACCACACGCACACTGATCGATGGTGAGACAGAGGAACAAGAGAGAGGGAGAAAGAGAGAGGAGTAAAAAGAGAGTGCGAGAGAAGGGCAAACGTGGTTGGCGACGACTGAAGTACGTGGAAATTTAATTTAATGCGATGAAATGCAAAACCAGAGCAAATACAACAACAAGAGGAGAAGCGACAACAGCACGCAAAACAAAAAAAAAAACAAAAAATATGATAAATGAAATGAACAGAAAATACAATAACAACAACAATGACGACAACAAAAGACTGAGTGCAACAAAAACAAAGAAGGGGAGAACAAAAAACAAATAGAGACAAAAAAATTGGAGACTAAAGCTTCGAAATGTATTCATTGGAGGCAGCCGGCGACAACAACAACAATTAGAATTGTGTGGTTGGAAAAACAGCAACAACAATTACAAAAGCAACAACAATAACAACAGATATAAGAACAACAAGAGCACCAACGATAACAATAACAATCTGCTTATGCATCGAGTTCAATTCAATTTGAATTCAATTCCGCCGAATGAAGCCCGAAGCGTCCACAGTCGAAGTCTCCCCAGGCTTCCAAATTCTCTTCTCCCCTTCTCTCCGTTGACCCCTCCCCCTTGCCCCCTCCTCCCTTCCTCGATCGACATCGACACCTTGGGTCCCTCAAGAACCACCCCAAACAGTTGGAAACCAAATGAAGAGCGAGGCAAAAAGTTGAAGGCGAAGCACAAAATTTGACTATCAAATTTTTATTGTTGTAGCTCACGTTGTCATTTTTGTTGTTGCTGTCCGAATTGTTGTTGCTAGACTTATTGTTGTAAGAATACACAATTGAAATTAAAGAAAACAAAATTGAAAGAAAAGACGAAACAAAGGAAATGAAATGAAATAAAATAAAATTCACAGTTGACAATTATTTTCAAGCTCGGAAATTTAAATGCAAAACTTTCAGAGGCGAAAAAAAAACCGACCATAAAAAAAAGTGCATGCAAATCGAGTTTGCGACACGTTGAAGTCTTTAGTTTTTTTCTTTTATTATTTTTGCTGTTCACGTGGTTTACTTTTTCTGTTCATGTGGTTTACTTTTATTATTTTTTATTTTATTATATATATTTTTGGTTGTTGTTTGAAAAACACGTAAGTGCTAAAATTTGTTGAGAAATAAATTATACTTTGCACAACATTTTGTGAAAATAAGAAAACTAATCGACAGAAAATCACAAAATAACTCGCAACGTTTTTCTTTGCGCACAAAATGACGATCAAACCCTTAACCTCTCTATCTCTCTCTCTCTCTCTGTCTTTTTTTCTCTGTCTAAAATTGCAGAGTATAGAATTTACAACAACAATGACTCGACCGACAAATCACAGAGTTGAGACTAGAAAGGATGAGCGGATACGATGGCGATGGCGATGACGATGGATGGATGCGAGCCTTGGAGCCATGCAAAAAGCGGTGAACAAGCCATTAGCACTTTGGCACTCAATCGATCGCGTGGTGCAGGCCGCCGATTGCAGGTGACAGGAGGGAGGGAGAGCGAGAGAGAGAAAGAGAAAGAGAGGAAGGGGGGGCGGAAAACGTCTGGGGGCGGCAGCGTCGGTGTTCGGTTACAACAACGCCGGCAACAATGAAGATGCAGACGTGAACGTGGACGACGACGAAAATTTGAGAACGAAAATAGAATCCCCGCAAGCGAAGAGGTGGAAGATATTGTCTAGCATGGTTTCGAGATGCGACACAGCATCATCATAAGAACAACAACAACAATAACAATAACAACTGCATGAGAAGAAACACCATGCACCACAATAACAATAACAACAACAACTGCAGCAACACGTAACTAACAATTTATTTAATGTTTCCTACGTGAGCTTTAATAAAGGGTGCTGAAGCTGATGCTGGTGTTGTTGCTCATGTTGTTGTTGTTCTTTCTGTTCCTGGTGATTCTGTCGTTGACTGAAGTTCCAGCTGTGCCTCCAACTGTGGCTCCAACTCAAGCTGTGGCCGAGGTTGCGATAGAGGCTAAGGTTGAGGTTGTCGATGATCGTCCTGTACGAAACATAAACACCAAGGGCGAGAGAGAGAGAAAGAGGAAGGGGAGGAAACTGTGAAGAATTGCAAAGAGTTCGCTTGGTAAGCACGCCAGCCAGCCAACAACAACAACAACTTCATGAACTCCAAGAACAGCAACAAATCCAAGAAGAGCAACAACAAAGAGCGGGCGCAACTGAAGGCGTGCACTAATGAAGCCATAAAGACACGTCGTCATCTTTGATTAAATGATGCCGCTTGCAAAAGCAACAAGAACACCTAAAACAAAAATAAGAACAACAAAATCTAAAGCAACAACAAGAAATACATAACAACAACATCAGCAACACCCACATGAGACACATGAGAACCCAAAGCATCGACAGAAGGTTGAACTCGGATGTAAAGGTAGATGGATGGATGGATCGATGGACGGATGGGTGGATGACCAAGAGGACAGACAGACAGAAGAACGGTCAGACAGACAGAAGAACGGACAAACACACAGAAGAATGGACAGACAGACGAACAGAAAGATGGACGGACAGAAAGACGGACGGTTGCTTCGTTGAACGATTGCAATGACTTCAAGTGGAGAACGAAAAAGTTTTGATTGTTCTGAGAAGTCAATGAGGAAGAGAAGCAGAGTTCGGGGAAAATCAAGAAAATCAAATGGGCAAAAAATAAAGAAAATCAAATAGCAATAAAAATAAAGAAAATGAAATTGCAACAAAAATAAAGTAAAATAACTGGTACAAAAAATTAACGATCAATAAAAATAACATCAAATGGCAATAAAATAAAAAATACAGTGGTAGAAAAAAATCAACTGCTAATAAATAAAAAAAGTCAAAATAAAAACCAAAAAATAAAAGAAAATCAATTGCAAAAAAAGAAAAATTAAATTGCCTAAAAAATAAAAAAACCAATTATCTGCTATTAAAATTAAAAGAAAATCAACCGGAAAAATTAATTGTCAATAAAAGAATAAAAAAAAATTAAGAAAATGTCTATAAAAGTAAACAAAGCAAAAAAAAACAAAGAAAATAAAATTCCAATAAAAGAAAACAAAAACATAAAAATAAATCAACTGCTAATGCAAATAATTAAAATCAACTGTCAATAGAAATAAAAAACATCCACTAATTAAAGAAAATCTCTTAAAGGGTCAATCGGTCAATTGACTAAAGCAAAAGATGTTCGAAGTCTCCGATGGAATGTCATCAACCCAGAATCTCTCGTCGACCTACCATCGACTCCCCGTTATCCGAATCCCCCTCCCTCAGTAGCCACGCCAAAATGTAGACAAAAAAGAAAATAACAAAAAAAAAACCCCCATCCTCTTGACCTCGCTGGGAATCAATTTCAGGGAACGTTTTTCCTAACAGCATGAAGTGGGACTTCATGCAAAAATCCACATTCTCATAGCAATTTGTGCCCCGAAGCTCCGGACACATACACGAGGAGAAGAAGGAGAACCTTCTTCTCACCAAACGGCGCGCCTGCGACCGGGGCGCAAATAAATTACAAATTTTAATGGCAATGACAAACTATACACCATGTCTTAGCTTCTCTACCATGGACCAACCGTCGCATGAAGCTGCCGGGAACTTCGGACATCGACTTCAATAAACAAATATAAAATCGATTGCCAAGTGAAACAGAATTGAGTTGTTAAACGTGGAATTTCAATAAAAATTTCACGCTTCGTTTGTTCGTCCTCGAGAGTGAGGACGAGGTGGGGTCGAGGTTGGAAAGGAGGATGAGGCTTGGATAGAGAATGAGACTGGAATGGAGGCTGAAGTTGGGATGAGGATGAGGCTGGAATGAAGGCCGAGGTTCAGATGGAGACTGAGGTTAGTGAAGAAAAAAAAATAGGCAAATAGAATCATCTGCTGTTGCTAAGGTTGAGGTTGAGGCTGAGTCTGCGTCGTCTGCAGATGGAAGACATGTTCGAATGCTGGTTAACAATGTGGTCAACAAGGGCAACAACAACAGTAACAACAATTCCAACAACACCACCACCAACAACCCAAAGAAGACCACGAGCCTCGAACTCGAACATAGATAAAGACCAAACTGAGGCCGGAAAATAGTTCGCAGAATTTTCAGCGTCCAAAGAAATTCTTCAGATTGCGTTCGAGGAGTGGTCAATAGAGAGGGAAAGAAAGAGATGGAGCATATGAAGGACACCACGTTTGAGAACCACTGAGTTTGAGAATGATGTGGGGGAGACTCCAACAGACAAAATTCTTGGGGCGATAGGTTCACGCAAAGAATTGAATTGCACCCAAAAGGCGAATGAATCTCAGCAGCAGATGGTGTCGCGCTTCAGGACGATTCAGACTGGGGCGATCGATGATGGTAGCCGGCGTTGTTTGAGACCCGTGCCCTGATCTGATTCGGTTTGGTCTTTTCTGACCCTCTCTAGTCTTCCTTGGCTCCCTCTGGTCTTCCTTGGCTCGCTTTGGTCTGGCTTGACTCGCTCTCGTCTGGCCTGTTGGTGGAATTCAAAAGAATTTCGCCCGCGGAAGCCGCTATCGTATATCGCGTCGCAGTTCCCGCTGCAATTGCTGATTTATAAATGGGGTTCTCTGCTTTAGTCCGTCCGTCCCTCAGTCTGTCCATCCGTCTGTCTGTCCGTCCATCCGTCTGCCCCCCCTGATGCCCGGCGGGTTCTTCGTCCTCGTCTCTCTCACCTTCCAACTTCATTCTTTCATCACATGACTTCGTCGGTTGGTCGATCGGTTCGGTTGGCCATGAATCCTTAAAATTTTCAACATTTTGAATTTATGTCTCGTTGTTGGTGTTGCTATTTGATGTTGTTGTCTCTGTTGCTGCCTCTTTCCGATGATTCTGCTGCTTCTCCTGTTGCTTTTTTCCAACCTCTTCTGCCTCTTTCACAACCTCTGCTGCATTTGATGAACGAACACGCTGTTATTCGCTGCTCCGCACTCTCCCGAGGCTCCCCAAAGCGTACTTTATTGGTTATGTTAATGCGCGCGCATGCGTGAAGCGAAGCGTTGCCCGTCTCAACTCGACCCAGCCGTTTATTGTGGCGAGCTTATCTCTTGAAAGACGTCCCCGCGATGGGCGGGGAAATAAAGCATTCAAGTCGACCGCGACCAAGAACGAGAGACTCAAGAATCGAGAGAACGAACGACCAAACGATGGACAGACAGTTCCAACGATGGACAGACGGATGGATTGAACGATGGACGAGACGAATCGTTCTAGGGGCGTGGCCGGCGTTTCAATCGTTCGGTGGTCACATGCCTTGGGTTCGCATCCCGACTGGGCACGCGAATCTCGGCTTCGCGAAAGGAATGAAGGCGATATTTTGTTGCAACCTGATCCATGGAACGATAACGACACCTTGTTAGGCGAGGACCAAGTTCGCGAATTCCCCGCCAAACCCCTAACGATAGCCTCCATTGGTTAAATGGCTATAAAACTAATTTCGGAGGATTTTCATTTAGTTGATTTAGGGGTTTTTGATATTTTCTATGATTGGTCTTTTATTTTTCTTAATTTTTTTATTTAAATTTTTGTTTAAATTTTGCAATCGATTTTTAGTTAATTTTAATTTACATTTCAATTAAAACTTTTGTTAAATATTTTTTCCTTCAAAGTTTAGTTCGATTTTTTTAAGTGATGTTTTTCTTTATTATACTGATGATTTTCAATTGTTTATTTTATTTTTAGTTCGATTTTTGTTCAATTTTCGTAAAATTTTTGTTTGATTTGTGGATCGATTTATGTTAGTTTTTTTGGTAACATTTCTGTTTGAGTTCTGAAATATTTGTTTTTAGATTTTGGATCAAAAAATGTTGTTTCGATTTTTATTAAAATTTATGTTCTAGTGTTTGATCGATTTATGTTCACTTCTTGTTTTTTTATTTTTTTTTTTTCGACTTGTTTCAATTTTTGTTACTTTGTTGATTCGATTTTTGGATAAATTTTTGGTTCAATTCTTGTTCGATTTTCTTCGTTCCCGCGATTTAAGGTTCCTTGCACGAAATTCAATCAATTTTTGTTTATTTCAATTTGCGCGACGCCGTCAGGGGCCGCCGAATTTTTGGCCATGCGCCGACGATGGGTTCAACCACCTCTAATTGCTGGTTGCTCTCGATCGATGTTGTTGTCCTGATCACGGTCGGCCCTCGGCAACCGATCGATGCGGGACGGAGGACCCCTTGGCGTAGGCTGTCGATGTGGTTTTAATAAGTTTTGTGATTTATCTGCGGCGGTTTTGTTTGGAATGCAATTAATTGCAGGCGAGAGTGAGGGCGAGGGCTGGGAGGGAGAGAGATTGAGAGATGGAGGTTGAGAGATGGAGGTGGAGAGACGGAGATTGAAAGACAATGGCTGAGAGATGAAGGGTTGAAAGAGAGGGACATATTCTGAGAGAGACAAAAGCTACTGCATGCGTAGCCCGCATTAATAACGAGTTGAGATCGCGCCCTTAGGGGAGGCTTAAGGTCGACCGACCTGAGATCGACAGCAAGATTTTGTTGTTTTACTGATTTTTTTTATTTTTCCACTTTTTTCATTTTGTTGTTTTTGTTGTTTCTGTACGTAACGAGCTCCCTCGCGTGGAGGTTCCCCGCAGTTGGCGAGAAATTCGTCAACGTAGCGAACGAGAACGAATAATACGCGAAAGCGGAGAATCGCGAATAAAGGTGACAAAATGTGCTGATAAGAAAAATTTCAAAAACAAAAAAAAAATCACCACCACTTCCAGACTTTCAAAAAGACTCTCAGAAACGAATAAAAAAAGCCTTTAGAATTGAGTAAGAGGCTTTTGTTGTTGTTGTTTTGTAGTGTTTGTTGTTGTTTTTATTATTGTTGCTTTGGTTTATTTTTATGTGAAAACTTACGAAATCCTCCCGAAAAAGGCTGCTTTTGAGGATTTAGGGCGGAAATGGAATTTAAAGTAGTTCGTCGTCGTCATCGGGTCGTTGAAGTCTTTCGTTTGACGCGATAGAAACTGAACTGAGGGTGAAAAACAAAATTCCAACTGTGACTTTTTCGATCTCGTACATGTTGTTGATGTTTTTGTCATTGCATATTGTTGTTTTTGTCATTGCTATTGTTGTCGTTGTTTGGTTGCCATTGTTGTTGCAGCTGTTATCTCAGACCAACTGATAAAGCGAACCGCAATCAAAGACCCGACCGAGAACGACGCTGGAACCCCACGTTGGAGGGCAAAACATTCGGAGCTCCAGGCGTCATCGAGGGTAGAGAAGAAGAACAAGAACAAGAAGTATGACAAGATAATGAATGGGAGAGGGAAAAATAAGTTTAATTGGAAAATGTGTTTCGTTATTTGCTCTTGTCGAGAGAGCTCTGGAATCATTATCATTAAATACACAGAATACAAGAGGAGAGGGAACAGAGAACCAGACACAAGAAGATCCGCGACCATGGACGAAGCGGGGAACAAGCTGTACAGAAGAGAGGAGAGGAAGAAGAGATGAAAGAACTACACACTATGTGGGGAAGCAAAATAAACAAACAAACTAAGCACCGACACCAAGGCCCAAGGAGAAGATCAAAAAACTCACTTACCAGCGACTGGCGACGACAACGTTGGCGGTGGCGTCGATAACGACGTCGGGCGGCGACCTTCGACGCTTCAACCATCGGGCGGGCGACGTCGAACGAACGCTTCACCCGAGGTTCGGCAACGTTGGACGAACGCTTCACCCAACGGCCGAGGAATCTTCTACATGAGGCGTATTTTTGCGCAAAGCAAGCGTTTTGGAAACTAGAACTCACCCCCAGGAAGCAGCAGAAGCAGCGCCTTCTGTCCGTCCGTCCAGCTTCAGCTTCGGTCGCCAGCTGCAGCCGCCGAGACTCCGTCGTCGCGTTCTTTTTTGTTCCTTTTTATAGAACTTTTCACAACACTCGCGTTTCGGAGATTTTTCGACAACCTCGACCGACGAACGTTTTTCGAACGATTTAAATGAATTGCGTTGAATTTTCCACGAAGTTTCGCCAATTAATGCTTCAATTAAAGCCAATTATGTTCGTATTTCTTTCACTTTAAACAACAACACTGCAGCAGTGAATGAATCGAATGAAATCGGGGATGGTTAGTGAAAAAGTAAACATAAACAGGGATGCTTACAAAATCTCTTTGACATTTTCCACTCGTCTACTGTAGCAGACGTTTGTTGTATTTATCGTCGTGTATTCCTGTCGTCTCGCTTTCGCATTCACATTCCTTATGGGACTCTGACGTTTGGTCGTTTTGTTCAGTCGCGTCGCTCGTGTTCTGATTGAAATTTTTTGCAAATATGTTCAGATTCTATACGATTTCCAAAAAATAAATGCTTTAAAAAAAAAAATAATAATAAATAAGCAACAGATTAATTGCTTTTATTGCAATATTAAAAACAAAAGACTTCAACGAACTTTTTCAAATTTAGAAAAAAACTTACATAAATATATAATTTATTTTATAATAAAAATCAAATTTTGGTGCTAACAAACTGGAATAAGATTTGATCTACGAACGAAAAGAACACGCTTATCCTACCATAATTAAGTATAATATCTTCGGAAATTCTATGATTAATGTGTGTACAAAAAGCCACCGCTTCAGTCGTTCAGTTGGATCCTCCTCCTACTTGAGCTTATGATGACTGAACATGTTCATGTGCGCCATCAGCAGCGAGATGTTGAGGAACTCCTTCTCGCACACGGGGCACTTCTGCAATTTGCCCCGGTGCACGCTCTTGTAGTGCAGGACGCGTTCGTGGGACTTTGAGAATTTGGCATCGCAATAGCTGCAGGCCCACACTCGCTCCTTGCCCTTCGTCAGGTGCTCGCGCCGCACGTGGCAGAGGGCGACGCGGACGTGGTTCGCCTGGTAGTTGCACTGGGTGCAGGCGAACGACTTCTTCGACTCGTGCTTCAGCATGTGCATGGCGATGGAGCGATCCAGGATCTTCGTTTCGCAGATGTTGCACGTGTAGACGGCGTTGGCCAGATGCTTCACCCGCCGCTGGGCCGTCGCCGTGTAGTCGTGCTCCTTGTTCAGGTGCTTGAACCACTCGCGGTGGTTGGCGTGCGTCTGGTCGCAGAAGGGACACGAGATCTTGAGGTACTTCAGCCCGATGTTCGGGCGCTTCTTGTAGTGGCACTCCTTCTGGTGCGTCCTGAGCAGGTGCAGCCGCACCCCGTCCTTGGAGCGATACTTCTGGGCGCACAGGCGGCACTCGTACAAGTATCGGAAGGGCAGGTGGGTGCAGCGATGCTGCAGCAGGCGGGAGAACTGCTGGTGGATGTTGTACTTCTTGGGGCAGTCGTCGCACTGGTAGCACAACTTGCCCACCTTGTTGATGATCGTCTTCATGTTGAGCGCCGCGATCGTGCCGAACTGATGCTCGACCTCGGTGTGCACTTTCCAGTTGGTGTACGAGCCGCATTTCTCATCGCACACCGGGCAATGGTAATTGATCAGCGCTTCAATAGCATTCGTCGAGTTATCATCGTGTTCATCGGATGTTGCCGGCGACTCGTCGCAGGCAATCAGCAATTGTTCGTCGTCATCTTCCGAGTCGTCGGAATCGATCAGGATCGCATCCATGCTGGCCTCGTCGTCATTTATCATTTCGATCACATCGTCGGAATCCGAGTAGAAATCAATATCGTCCGCTTTGATTTCCAGCGATTGGATGCTGTCCTCGTCGTATAGAGCTGCCTCACTCAGCAATTGCTGCATGTCCACTTCCTCCACCTTCACCACGTCCTGGGTGATGTCCGACATTGTGATGTATGTGGCTGTGGCGGGCGTCGGCACCGTTGGCTTCACGTCGTTCAGAATGCACTGCGGCATCAGGGCGTGCACGATGTCCGACGGAACCTTTTCCTCCTCTGCAATGGTAAGCTCATGTTCGTTATCATTCACCGGAGTCTGATCGATGGGGTCATTCTTTGGCTGCTCCTGTGTCATTAGTGAGTTTTCCTCTTTGATTTCCACCTTCACCTCAAGCAGGTCACTCGGATCCGGATCGTTGAATTCGTCCTCCTCTCCATCGTCGGAGTCGCTCAGAAGCTCGATGACTTCCTCCTCAGCGCGCGTTTTCACCGATCCGATCTCATCCGCCAGCGCCTGCAGAGCGGCCGCCACATTTGCCTTCTGCTCGTCGTTGAACTCGACGACGGTGATCTTGGAGGAGGACACGACATGGAAGTCGTCCATGGGTGCGACATAGGGGCCGACCAACGATTGCTTGAGATGCTGCCGAGAGGGACCTTAAAACGAATTGATCAGACTTTGAGGGAAAACTGTATTTTTGCTCAACTCACCTGATATTCGTTTGCTTGTATTTATATTAATTAATTAATTGTTTATTGCGTTATTTATGTTTTTTGTAAATTACTTGATATGTTTTTCTGTGTCAACAACACAATCGCTGTCAATTTTTGACAACTGGAGCGAAGAAGAATTTTTAAAGACCAGGGTTGCCCAATGGACTTCACTCGAGGGGTTTTTCACTTTTTAGCCGAATTTCACTTTTTCAGAAAACACTTTCCTAGGAGAATCACTTCTTTTATTAACTGTTTGCATTTCTTTTAAATATTTAAATGTTTCACACCCATCAAGAATAAATAAACAAAGTATTTTAAAAAAAATATGTCAATTGTAAATTTATTTTAAAACTACTCCACACAAACAAACTATGCTCCCCTCTGCGGTGCAGACCCTCTAGAAAGCCAGCTTCTTCATCAGCAGGTACATCTGTTGATCCACCTCGAAGCCGTGCAGATTGTTCGCATCGCCCTGCAGTCGCATCAGCAGCCCGCCGAAGGAGACGTAGGCCGAGAGTCGCGACGACGCCTCGTTGTGGGCCTCATCGCCCTCGATGCGGTAGATCTTGCCGAACATCACGTACTCGAAGCTGTCCGCCCGGGTGCCCTCCTGCTCCAGTGGGTTGTACTCGCCGCTGTCGGGGCAGCCGTCCTCGCGCAGCGTCGTCGCCAGCACGAGACGGAATTTGTCGCCCAGGTCCATGGGATACAGCCACGAGTTGATGTCGAGGATGAGGTCCATTTTGAAGGATTCGGATTCGCAGTGCAGACGGGACACACGATCGAATTTCTTGCCCTCGGGATCCATGTCCTTCACGTTGAAGATGTCTTCGAAGAGAACGCCAGCCATGGCTATGTGGTTGTTGCTTTGAGGTTAGTGGGGAAGCGGAGTCTGAAAATCTTTGTAAACGATGTGTTAAAGAGTGAATAATTGGTTGAAAAATAATAACTTACGTGTTGCTCTATCTTTGGAGCAGTTTCCTTTATAATTTATTTAATTCTTTTAGGGAAAACTCGTTTTCGATTCTGTTCGCGATTTTTCCTTTGCCCGCCGTCGGTTTTGTTGTCGTGCTTTTGACAGTTGGGCGACGCATGCTTTTTTTGTTGTTGGCGCTGTCAGACGTCATTGTGAAGATAGCAAATTTCAGAAATGACTTTAGTTGTCAGAAAAGGCAGGGTGAATCAGAATAACAGAAATAAGAAGAATATACATGTTATTTTTTATACTTAATTTTGTTAGAGATTTAATATATTTGTATTAAATAGCAATAATAAATAGATTTAAAATCGAAATTTATTTAATTAACCAAACACAATTTTTTGGATTTTTTAGGGGACAATTTAGAGGGATTTTTAATGAAATTGCAGTAAAGTTAAGTAGACAACACTTCTTCTCCTCTGCAATAGACCTTTTTGCTTTGACCCCAACGCATGTTTCGTGTCGCTTCAAATTTCAAATGTCTGCCTTTGACATGTTTGAAATCTTTTGGATCCCAACATAGTTCCGCCCCGCCCCCTTTAAACCGCCCGCCAACCGATCCAGATGCATCGTGTCAACGGGTGAGTACAAAAGGTGAACCGGGCTAATTTTTCAAAATTTTCTTCTATTTATATTTTGTTGTTTTGTTCCTGATCTAGTTGATGTGTTGTTGTTGTTGGTTTTGTTGTTGTAATTCCTTTGGTTGTTTTTGTTATTGTTGCTGGTGGCTAATTTTGTTTAAAACTTGTTGTTGTTGATTTTTCCTTAAAAGAAAACAAAAAAAGGAAAACAACAAAAACAATTCACGCGAAGGAAATGGCGGCCATTAAAATTTTGGAAATAAAACAGAAGCCGCGGGGCAGCAATCGAAGAAGAAGAAGCAGTAGCAAGGGAGGTAGAGCTGTATTTTTTGTTGTTGTTGTTGTAGTTCCTGGGCGTTTTTCTCACTTGACTTTCTTGGTTTTTGTTTATTTGTATTGGTTGTTGTTGTAAACAAATTCTTCCTCCGGTGAAATCCGGAGAAATCGAATTTTTTTGTTGAATTTGTTTTTCATTGAAAACCTTTTTCCCGATTGGAAAAATAATTTTTTGTATTCATTTCGGAATTTTGTATTTTTTTTACTGAAAAAATCCTCAACAAATAATTTACAAAAAAATCAAAATCAAATCCACAATATAAATTTTTCAAAAAAAATTAATTTGTATTATATTTTAGTGTTATTCTCTTAGTATTTGGCTTTGTTTTGAAAATTATATTTTTTTCTAAAATAGTGAACAAAAATATTATTTTGAGAAAATTAAATTTTTATATTTTGTGGTTTTGTTTTATTTTGCAATATTTTTCACAAATGTTTTCAAAGGATTTTCCACCGAGTTTTTACAGCATGTGGCTTGTATTTTGTTTTTGTACCTATTTTTTTTTGTTTTTGATTTTTTTCTATATGCTTTGAAAAATCAGAAACAACAACAATGTACGATTTATCTTCTCCGACCGATCGACCGACAATTAAAAAATCATCCGTCGCCCCCTCCCGTTTGAAAAAAATCCCCTCAACCCCTCCTTCGCTCCCTCTCCCTTCCACAATTTTCCATTTAAAAGCAAAAGCGAGCTTCGTAACAACAACAAACACAACAGCAACCACAACCAAAAATACAACAACAGCAATAAACAAAACAAAGAATATTCACAAGAAGAAGAAGAAGAACAACAATAATTACAAAGATAGTCAAAATACAACAAAAACAATAATTACAAAAACAAAGATAGCTACAACAACAATAACAACAATGGCAATAAAAAGTGCATTAGGTGAGCAAAGAGCTTCCTCCTTTGTCTCCCCGTCTCGTTCTCACCCTCCCCATCTCTCGCTCTCTCTTTCTCTCCTAGCCCTCCACTCACCATGGCCCCAACAACAACAATCAAATTTTAAATCCTCAATTTTTCAATTTCCAAAATAGAGCGAAACAAATTTAAAACAAAGAAAATGTGAAAAATCCAATGGATTAAAATATTACAAAAAAATTATATAAAAAAAAATAATAATAAAATTCTCCCCAACAAAAATCATTAGAAGAAAACTATTAAAATAAGAAAATAATATAAAAATTAACTTAAAAAAAGAAAAAAAAATAATTTTTGAAAAAATTATCAAATATTTTGTAGTTCGAAATATTCACTTTAAAATATTAATAAATTAATAAAAACATAATTACTAATATACATTTTTTAAACAGACAAAAAAATCATTTTTGAAAAAAAATGGCAAATATTTTTAAATATCAAAATATTAAACAAAAAAATATTCTAAATTAATTTAAATAAATCGCCAACCAAAATATTTTTTTTTAACTTTTTGCTCTCGTTTCCACTTGATTTCATGCTTTATTCCGATGGATTCGCTTCTTGTTCTTCTTTGTTTTTTTTTTGTTTATCGAAGTCGAAAAAGAAGACGTTGGACCTGAAGGCAACAATGACAACAACAACAACAAGCACAAAGAAAACCCGAAGGAAAAATCACGAAAATTGGAAAAATTCTATTTTCGTCCAGCGTTCGTTTTACGAGCTGCGACCGAGGCAGCGCTGCCGACGCCGCTGCTGACTGCGCTGCCACCGAACGACGATCGGAAGCGATCAATCGAGGCGTAGGTGCGGCGACCGCCTCCCACCACCCGACCTCAGCCGACCACCCCCGATCGACGAACGACCGATCGTTCGTTCGCTCCTTCGTTCGTTCCTTCGTCCGTCGGTCCACTCAGGGATTCCACTCTCTCGCTCTCTCTCTTGCTCGTTCGTTTTTTCGTTGGGCGTCGCTCTCGGTGGCGGCGGCTTCGGCTGCTCTTCTTCTTCTTCTTCTTGTGCTGCCTCCCGTTTTCCATAAACATTTCAACGCATGATCCTGCGCGATCTTTCCGGCCGCTTGTTGTTGTTGTTATTGTTTTTGTTCATCGCTGCAACTCGGCAACGAACCTCTCCCTCCCTCTCTCTCTGTCACTCTCTCTCTCTCTTTCCGACGACCGCCCCCTCGCTGCGCTATTTGCCTCTCTCTCTCTCACTCCCACCCTCTTCTTCTGACAGTTTCGAATCTTCGTCTTCGGAAATATTTTTAGTTTTTGAATTTTTTTCAAAACTCGGCAAAATTCGTTCTCGCTCCCGACACTCGGCAGTCGTCGTGGGCACGAGGCGCGGGTGGGACGTCGTGTGATGGGCAGGGATGGGTTCGGGGGGCGGTGTGGTGAAGTGGGGGGCGTGGCGCGGTGCGGCTCGGGCGGCGGAGGCCGGTCCTGTGGCGAGCGGTCGCCGCCGCCAGGCCATGGAGTGTGGGTGCAGTGCGTCGCGGCGCGTTTGAGCGAGCACAACGCGCGTTCCTCGGGCGCGCGATCGACCAGAGTCTGGAAAAAGTTTTCAATTTCTCAAATTTTTTCAATTTTTCTAGTTTTTTCAATTTAAATTTCCTTCAGTTCAAAAGTTTCCTTCAATTTAAAATATTTTCTTCAAGAAGTGTTCAAAAATCCACAGACAAAGAAGATTTCCTTAAAATTTTTAGAATTATGGTGAAGTGTTTTTTTTTGTATACGTTCAAAAAGTATTCGATTATTTTTCATTTATTAAA
Source organism: Coelopa frigida (assembly GCA_017309665.1). Lineage (NCBI taxonomy): Eukaryota > Metazoa > Arthropoda > Insecta > Diptera > Coelopidae > Coelopa > Coelopa frigida. The sequence goes on along the minus strand of CM029563.1, from coordinate 1,906,626 downwards.
ATTATTTTTATTTAAAAAAATAATTTTTAATTTTTTAAATTTGGTTATTATTCAATTAATTTTTTATTTGATCAACATTTTATATTTCATTTAATTATTTTTTTCTTTTTTGTTAAAATTTTCTTTGTTCATTTTCATTCCTATTTATTTCCCTTCCTTGATACATATATTTTTAAATTAGTCAATTTTATTTGAATTTTCTAAAACAAACATATATTTTTGTGTTTACGCTGTTGTTGTTGGAGATGTCGTCGCCGCTGTTTTTTTGGCAGTCGAAAGGTGAGTTTTTTGTTATTTTTCTATTTTTTGCTATCTATTTTTTATATATCTGTCATTTTAATTTTCTACAAAAGTAAAAAAAAAATGAAAGAATTAAAAATATTCAAGGTTTTTATTAAAATAGACACGTTTAAAATTTTTTTTGTATAGCGAGAGAAATGATTAATTGAAGAAAAAGATTTAATTGACAATTATTCTCTACATTAATCATTTTTAGTATTCCATATGTATTATCTTAATTATTTATATTTCTCTATTTTGTTTCATTTAATATTTTATTTCTGTTTAATTGTCGTTTCTTCAATTAATCTCATTACTTTATAAAAGTCCGTTATTTTTAAAATATTAATTTATTAAATTTAATCTTTTGTCCTGATCTCTTGAGTAATTAAAGACATTTTTCACTCAGTTTTTAATCCCTCTCTCTCCACTTAAATCCATATATGTGTTAAATATATATAATTTCCTGTATAAAATTCCCTGTTTCCACGGCAAATCTCTGAGGTGTTTCCGTCTATTTTCGGCGCCTACGAAATTCATATTTTTATTCCGCATTCATATTTTTATTTAATCACTTTGTTTACCGTTCCAAAAGTGTGTCGTCGACTGAGAGGTGAAGAAATGTGCATTAAAAATGCAGGGAAATTATTTATTTAAAATGTAAGAGAAGTATTCAAAGAGAAATATTTAAAATAGCAAAAAAAAAAATATTTAAAATGGCAAAAGAAATATTTTTATAAGCGTGACATTAAATAGTTAAAATGGGAAAAACAATTAAGAAAAATTAACTAGGGAACAGTAATTAAAAATGTAGGCGAAAATGTAAAAATAAATTAATAAGGAAACGCACAAGCAAAAAGAGGAAATGCAAATTAAATGTTTCTTAAAAATATGACAGCTGAACGCATAAATTTCGGTACACTGTGAAAAAATGTAATTTTTATTACATACACTGAGAGAATTGCACTGCAACATATAGTTATAATTAATGAGGTTTTTTATTGTTCCATAAAAGTGAAAGGAGAAAAATTCAAATTTGATGAATTGACAGCAGACAAACGACTGACAGTTGTCCGCAAAATCAATGAGAGTGTCAAGAAATATGTCACACTTCCGCGCAGGACTTCCTTTCCCACTCTAACGACGATCTCCCTCTCTCTCATTCACTACCATATTTTCAAAATTCTAATTGAAAATTTGCGAGTAAAAAAACTCGGTTTAGCTGATTGCAAAAAAATTCCCTCGTTCGTCAAAAATTTTGCGAATCTGTCAAAAATGCAAAAGCAACAACAATGACAACACCGACACGCCATCACCAACCGACCAACAACAACAACAATAAGAACAATGAACGTTCGCACGCACTTCTCGTACCTGCAGCCGAATGTCACACGAAGCGCAAACGAAGTGCAACGAGCGAGCGATATGACGACGACGACGAAGAAGAAGAAGCAGAAGTGGCAGCAGCATCCGAGCAAGAAGAAGAAAAAATGTCAAATGCGAATTGACAGCTCGTTGGCGGTCGGCCAGCGATACGACGGCACCGACGGCGACCGACGACGACAGAAGACGATGAGCCTCGTCTCGTCTCGCTTTGCAGCCCCAACGCAAAAAGTTCGCTCACACCGAGGATGACGAACAGGGGGGAACAGGAGGAGGGAAACGAAGAAGAGGACGAGGGGGAGGACGTTGATTGAGGAGCGCTTTGAAGTCGTCGGGGTGTCGGGTGAAAAGTCCGAAAGACGAGACTGCGAAAATACTATGAAAAAATATCAAACATGAAAATGAGAAGAAGATATAATTAAAATAATAAAAATATGAAAATTTTAATTAAAAATATATTAAAGAATTTAGAAAAGCATCTACCGGAGAAAATCAGAAGAAAATAAAAAAAAATAATGGAATAAATTATAAAAAAATCAACGGAAAAAATCCCTAGAAAAACTCCACAAAAATTATTATTCCTAAAATTCCTTAACAAGACTCAAAGAAAATCTCGAAAACTCACCGAAACTTAATTTTAGAATTATGTTATTTTTTGATTTTTTTCTCTGTTTTATTTTTTTTTGCTCCCTCAGTTTTGACGCGTTTTTATACAATATTTCGCGCCAGACGGCTTTCGGCCAAAATCTCATGCCGTTTGTCTGTGAATCTCGGCGAGTGTGCATGTGTGTGTGTGTGTGTTTGAGTAGGTCGTCTATCTCTGTCCCACTTACTTGCGCACTAGCCCCATCTCTTTCGGTTCGTGTTTCGTCGCTGTTCTACACGATTAACTCATAATTCATGAAGTAATGTCAGCTATTTAAGCAACAATTAATTGCAACATTTTATCAAAGGGGAGAAGCTATCTATCTATCTCGCTCTCTCTACTGTCTCTCTCTCTCTCTCCTGTCAGTTGCAATCGATGCACTTTTTTCTCGCTCTTCTCTATCGTCTCATTACTATCGCTTCCTCTCTCTTTATCTTCATATTATTAACTCGATCGTTTTTACTTGTGCGACACTGTGTTTGACTCTTGTTGTTGGCAATGATCTGGTAGTACAAGTTGTGGATTTTAATTGTTTTTGTCCTATGTTTTTTTTTTGTCAATTGTTGTTCTTGCTAATTGTTGTTATTGTCCCTTCAATTGTTGCTGTTGTTGTTGTTATCTCAGTTGTCGCTTCTGTTGTCTTTGGCAAATTGAACAATTTGTCGCTTCAACAGCCGACGACGTTTTTTGTTGTTGTTGTTGTACTTTTCAGGGCGTGGAAAACAAATCGTTGGCACTTTTTTTTCATTATCGTTCATCGCCTAATGTGAGGCCTAAAAATGCGCACTTTTTGTGGATAATACAAAAATTGCTGACGTTTTTAAATTGTTCGCTCATATATTTTTAAAAATAATTTGTTAATATAGGAAGTTATTTATATAATTTATTTTATTTACTTATTCAAATTTATTTTAATTCTTTATTAAAATTTAGTTTATTGATTTTAAAAATGTATTTGATTGATTTTTTAAAATAATTTTTAATTTATTTTACACATATTAATATATTTTATTTATTTATTTTATACATTTAAATCTAGTTTATTTATTTATTTTATATATTTTTATTTATTTTATTTATTTATTAAAAAGTATTTTATTGATTTTTAAAAATGTATTTTCTTGACTCTTTAAATATTTATTAATTTATTTTACTTTAACAATAGTAATTTTTTGAACTGCATTCGTTCTAATTTATTTTCAATGGTTCGATGGTTCGATTTGATTTCTTCACTTCCTATATTTATACAACTACTAGAAACATTGTTGTTGTTGTTTACCCCTCCCCTTCCAACACATGGATCATTTCGCTCGGCACGTGTTCCTCGGGCCCTCGTCGATCCCACCGACAGACGAAGAAGAAGACGAGGGACGTGTTGTGAACCTGCCGCCGACGTCGCACGACCGAAGCCCACGCACTTGAACAGCAACAATAACAACAACATAACAATAACAACAAAAATAGGTAGCTAACATAACGACTCCAACAACACCAGCACCATTAAAAAACAACAACACAAAAATTCCTCGGTTGTGATTTTAGTGGAATTTTTCAAATTTCATTTGTTTGGAGAGAATTACAAAAAAAAAAAATGAGGGAGAGCGAAAAAAAAAAAACAGGGAGCGTTTTTTCGGAAAAATGAGATGCAACGTTTCGTTTCGTTTACATCATCATAATAGGAAATGTGGTATTGGTGGTGTGTTATTGTTGTTGTTGGTGTTTTTGTTAGTGTTGTTGGTGTTATTGTACATGTTGTTGTTTGTATCATGGTGATGTTTTTGTTGTTTGTTTATTGTTGTTGCCAAAAATAGCTCACGCGTCCCTCCCTAATTGCAACTGGAATCCGAGGGCGTTCACTTCACGCCACGCCAGGCGATCGAACTCTGGCCTAAACAATGTTGTTAACGAGCCGAAAGACAGACATATAGGGGAATGGACACACAGATAGACAGACATCCAACTAGACCGACACAGATGTTTAGGAGCTGGTGAAAGGATCGAACGCGATCGCTTCCGCCTGCTGCTTTTGGTTTCCTTTTGCAGGCTTCGTTTAAACACTTTCATGCTTTGTTGCAAAGGAAGCAGCAGGAGAAATACAATAACAACAACAGAAGGAATAAGAACAATAACAACAACAATAACAAGAACAACACACAGCTTCAACCACAACAACATATCTCAACATCTGCAGCATGTTGCTGCAACATCAAATCACTTTCAATTATGTTGCAAGATTAATGAGGCGAGCCACAGCTGGAGGCGGAAGTTGAATGAGCTTCAAATGTTATTGTTGTTGCTATTTCCACTGTTCTTGTTGCTACTGTTCTTGTTGTTTCTCCTCTACAACTCCTCTTTTGGTATAGAATCTATTTTTAATTTCATAGTTTCCAAACAAGTTGAAGGAAAAGTTCAAAGTAGGATTTTTGGAAAATATGCTCTTATGTTTATTGTAGTTCTTGTGTTTGTAGTTGTTGTTATTTTTGTTGTTCTTCTATTTGTTGTTGTTCTTGTGTTTGTAGTTGTTGCTTTGGTTGTTGTAGTTTTTGTTGCATCCACTGTTTATGTCGAATGCTTTTGGGGGGAGAAGAATTCTTCTTCCTCCTTCCCTTCCATCCTTGGAAAGCCAAGTAAAGTGACTTCGGTAGAAGATTTATGATCTAAACGAAAGTGGTGGGAGGATGAAGAGGGGAGGATGGAGAGGGGAGGAGGAGGAGTGGGAGGAAATTAAACAAAATTTTATGGAGGGAGGACGATTTCTTAATGAAGAAGCGATCACCACAAGTTGGCCGCAGAATGATTTATCAAATCTACGAAAAACTGAGGAACAGAGAAAATTTAATTAAAAATATTTGATAGAAACTGAGATGAATTTTTAATAGGAAATATAAATAAAATGACATAGAAATATTAAAAAAAAAATTTATTCGAATATTGAAAAAATAGTTCAACAAAATTTAAAAAAATAGAAATTTGAGAAAAAACTAATTTGAAAAATAAAAACAAATTAAATAGAATTTTTCAATAATGAAATAAATTTTAATGATGAACAAAAATATTAATAGAAAATTAGAAAAAATAAATAATATAGAAAACTAAGAAAAATGAAATTGAAAATATTTGAAAAATTACCACAAATATTTTCC
>CM029563.1:1761118-1901075 GCA_017309665.1 Coelopa frigida | reverse complement strand
TGGTTCCTCGCCCAGTGGAAAAAAAACAAAGAATAGAACCACACACAAAAAAAGTAATTATTAAATGGGAGCGAAAAACGCAACGGTTGAACTCCTCGCTTAGGTTGGGCGGAGAGGGCGGTGGTATGGGTAGGTGGGGGTCGTTTTGGGGCGTAACTGGAAGCAGTGCTAAGTGGAAGCTGAAGCAGAGTAAATCAAATTTCAATTTGCATGCGGCTACTGTGACTTGATGTGGTTAGTCAAAGGAAAAATAAAAATAAAAATAAATAAATATTTTAAATATAAAAATCAAAAAAGAAAAAAAATAAAAAACGAAAATAAATATAAAAGAAATATTAATTAAAAAATATAATACAAAAAAAAATAATACAAAACAAAATTCAGAATTAAAGGAAAGAAATATTATTATATGAAAAAATTAATACCAAAAAAAAAATAAAAAAAAAATATAAAAAATAAAAAAAATAAATTTAAAAATAAATATAAATATAAATAAAAAAATAAAAATGCTGAAAATTATAAATTATAAAAAAAATATAATAAAAATTAAATAGATTATTAAAATAATAAATTACTTTTTTTAATATAATTTTCTTATTCAAACTCACATAATACAAAAAAAAATTCTGGGAAGAGTAAAATTTAAAATTGTGTTTAATTGTGGATATTTTCGTAACACTCATGATTCATGAAACAGTCCCACAATCGGAGCAAACGCAAGAACGTGCCCTCGAAGCGATTGAACTGTGGAGCGAGAGACGACGACGGACGACGCTTCATCAAATCGACCGTGAAATACTGTTGATTGGTTTTTGCCCCAACGACAAACGCACACACAGAGAGAGAGACGTTGGTGTAAACAAACAAACCACACGCACACTGATCGATGGTGAGAGAGGAGAGGAACAAGAGAGAGGGAGAAAGAGAGAGGAGTAAAAAGAGAGTGCGAGAGAAGGGCAACGTGGTTGGCGACGACTGAAGTACGTGGAAATTTAATTTAATGCGATAAAATGCAAAACCAGAGCAAATACAAAAACAAGAAGAGAAGCGACAACAGCACGCAAAACAAAAAAAAACAAAAAATATGATAAATGAAATGAACAGAAAATACAATAACAACAACAATGACGACAACAAAAGACTGAGTGCAACAAAAACAAAGAAGGGGAGAACGAAAAACAAATAGAGACAAAAAAATTGTAGACTAAAGCTTCGAAATGTATTCATTGGAGGCAGCCGGCGACAACAACAACAATTAGAATTGTGTGGTTGGAAAAACAGCAACAACAATTACAAAAGCAACAACAATAACAACAGATATAAGAACAACAAGAGCACCAACGATAACAATAACAATCTGCTTATGCATCGAGTTCAATTCAATTTGAATTCAATTCCGCCGAATGAAGCCCGAAGCGTCCACAGTCGAAGTCTCCCCAGGCTTCCAAATTCTCTTCTCCCCTTCTCTCCGTTGACCCCTCCCCCTTGCCCCCTCCTCCCTTCCTCGATCGACATCGACACCTTGGGTCCCTCAAGAACCACCCCAAACAGTTGGAAACCAAATGAAGAGCGAGGCAAAAAGTTGAAGGCGAAGCACAAAATTTGACTATCAAATTTTTATTGTTGTAGCTCACGTTGTCATTTTTGTTGTTGCTGTCCGAATTGTTATTGCTAGACTTATTGTTGTAAGAATACACAATTGAAATTAAAGAAAACAAAATTGAAAGAAAAGACGAAACAAAGGAAATGAAATGAAATAAAATAAAATTCACAGTTGACAATTATTTTCAAGCTCGGAAATTTAAATGCAAAACTTTCAGAGGCGAAAAAAAAAACCGACCATAAAAAAGTGCATGCAAATCGAGTTTGCGACACGTTGAAGTCTTTAGTTTTTTTCTTTATTATTTTTGCTGTTCACGTGGTTTACTTTTTCTGTTCATGTGGTTTACTTTTATTATTTTTTATTTTATATATATTTTTGGTTGTTGTTTGAAAAACACGTAAGTGCTAAAATTTGTTGAGAAATAAATTATACTTTGCACAACATTTTGTGAAAATAAGAAAACTAATCGACAGAAAATCACAAAATAATTCGCAACGTTTTTCTTTGCGCACAAAATGACGATCAAACCCTTAACCTCTCTATCTCTCTCTGTCTTTTTTTCTCTGTCTAAAATTGCAGAGTATAGAATTTACAACAACAATGACTCGACCGACAAATCACAGAGTTGAGACTAGAATGGATGAGCGGATACGATGGCGATGACGATGGATGGATGCGAGCCTTGGAGCCATGCAAAAAGCGGTGAACAAGCCATTAGCACTTTGGCACTCAATCGATCGCGTGGTGCAGGCCGCCGATTGCAGGTGACAGGAGGGAGGGAGAGCGAGAGAGAGAAAGAGAAGAGAGGAAGGGGGGGCGGAAAACGTCTGGGGGCGGCAGCGTCGGTGTTCGGTTACAACAACGCCGGCAACAATGAAGATGCAGACGTGAACGTGGACGACGACGAAAATTTGAGAACGAAAATAGAATCCCCGCAAGCGAAGAGGTGGAAGATATTGTCTAGCATGGTTTCGAGATGCGACACAGCATCATCATAAGAACAACAACAATAACAATAACAACTGCATGAGAAGAAACACCATGCACCATGCATCACAATAACAATAACAACAACAACTGCAGCAACACGTAACTAACAATTTATTTAATGTTTCCTACGTGAGCTTTAATAAAGGGTGCTGAAGCTGATGCTGGTGTTGTTGCTCATGTTGTTGTTGTTCTTTCTGTTCCTGGTGATTCTGTCGTTGACTGAAGTTCCAGCTGTGCCTCCAACTGTGGCTCCAACTCAAGCTGTGGCCGAGGTTGCGATAGAGGCTAAGGTTGAGGTTGTCGATGATCGTCCTGTACGAAACATAAACACCAAGGGCGAAGAGAGAGAAAGAGGAAGGGGAGGAAACTGTGAAGAATTGCAAAGAGTTCGCTTGGTAAGCACGCCAGCCAGCCAACAACAACAACAACTTCATGAACTCCAAGAACAGCAACAAATCCAAGAAGAGCAACAACAAAGAGCGGGCGCAACTGAAGGCGTGCACTAATGAAGCCATAAAGACACGTCGTCATCTTTGATTAAATGATGCCGCTTGCAAAAGCAACAAGAACACCTAAAACAAAAATAAGAACAACAAAATCTAAAGCAACAACAAGAAATACATAACAACAACATCAGCAACACCCACATGAGACACATGAGAACCCAAAGCATCGACAGAAGGTTGAACTCGGATGTAAAGGTAGATGGATGGATGGATCGATGGACGGATGGGTGGATGACCAAGAGGACAGACAGACAGAAGAACGGTCAGACAGACAGAAGAACGGACTAACACACAGAAGAATGGACAGACAGACGAACAGAAAGATGGACGGACAGAAAGACGGACGGTTGCTTCGTTGAACGATTGCAATGACTTCAAGTGGAGAACGAAAATGTTTTGATTGTTCTGAGAAGTCAATGAGGAAGAGAAGCAGAGTTCGGGGAAAATCAAGAAATCAAATGGGCAAAAAATAAAGAAAATCAAATAGCAATAAAAATAAAGAAAATGAAATTGCAACAAAAATAAAGTAAAATAACTGGTACAAAAAATTAACGATCAATAAAAATAACATCAAATGGCAATAAAATAAAAAATACAGTGGTAGAAAAAAATCAACTGCTAATAAATAAAAAAACAAAATAAAAACCAAAAAATAAAAGAAAATCAATTGCAAAAAAAGAAAATTAAATTGCCTAAAAAATCAAAAAACCAATTATCTGCTATTAAAATTAAAAGAAAATCAAACGGAAAAATTAATTGTCAATAAAAGAATAAAAAAAATTAAGAAAAATGTCTATAAAAGTAAACAAAGCAAAAAACAAGAAAGAAAAATAATTCCAATAAAAGAAACAAAAACATAAAAATAAATCAACTGCTAATGCAAATAATTAAAATCAACTGTCAATAGAAATAAAAAACATCCACTAATTAAGAAAATCTCTTAAGGGTCAATCGGGTCAATTGACTAAAGCAAAAGATGTTCGAAGTCTCCGATGGAATGTCATCAACCCAGAATCTCTCGTCGACCTACCATCGACCCCGTATCCGAATCCCCCTCCCTCAGTAGCCACGCCAAAATGTAGAAAAAAGAATAACAAAAAAAACCCCATCCTCTTGACCTCGCTGGGAATCATTTCAGGGAACGTTTTTCCTAACAGCATGAAGTGGGACTTCATGCAAAAATCCACATTCTCATAGCAATTTGTGCCCCGAAGCTCCGGCCACATACACGAAGAGAAGAAGGACCGGGGCGCAAATAAATTACAAATTTTAATGGCAATGACAAACTATACACCATGTCTTAGCTTCTCTACCATGGACCAACCGTCGCATGAAGCTGCCGGGAACTTCGGACATCGACTTCAATAAACAAATATAAAATCGATTGCCAAGTGAAACAGAATTGAGTTGTTAAACGTGGAATTTCAATAAATATTTCACGCTTCGTTTGTTCGTCCTCGAGAGTGAGGACGAGGTGGGGTCGAGGTTGGAAAGGAGGATGAGGCTTGGATAGAGAATGAGACTGGAATGGAGGCTGAAGTTGGGATGAGGATGAGGCTAGAATGAAGGCCGAGGTTCAGATGGAGACTGAGGTTAGTGAAGAAAAAAAAATAGGCAAATAGAATCATCTGCTGTTGCTAAGGTTGAGGTTGAGGCTGAGTCTGCGTCGTCTGCAGATGGAAGACATGTTCGAATGCTGGTTAACAATGTGGTCAACAAGGGCAACAACAACAACAGTAACAACAATTCCAACAACACCACCACCAACAACCCAAAGAAGACCACGAGCCTCGAACTCGAACATAGATAAAGACCAAACTGAGGCCGGAAAATAGTTCGCAGAATTTTCAGCGTCCAAAGAAATTCTTCAGATTGCGTTCGAGGAGTGGTCAATGGAGAGGGAAAGAAAGAGATGGAGCATATGAAGGACACCACGTTTGAGAACCACTGAGTTTGAGAATGATGTGGGGGAGACTCCAACAGACAAAATTCTTGGGGCGATAGGTTCACGCAAAGAATTGAATTGCACCCAAAAGGCGAATGAATCTCAGCAGCAGATGGTGTCGCGCTTCAGGACGATTCAGACTGGGGCGATCGATGATGGTAGCCGGCGTTGTTTGAGACCCGTGCCCTGATCTGATTCGGTTTGGTCTTTTCTGACCCTCTCTAGTCTTCCTTGGCTCCCTCTGGTCTTCCTTGGCTCGCTTTGGTCTGGCTTGACTCGCTCTCGTCTGGCCTGTTGGTGGAATTCAAAAGAATTTCGCCCGCGGAAGCCGCTATCGTATATCGCGTCGCAGTTTCCGCTGCAATTGCTGATTTATAAATGGGGTTCTCTGCTTTAGTCCGTCCGTCCCTCAGTCTGTCTGTCCGTCCGTCTGTCCATCCGTCTGTTTGTCTGTCCCCCTAGTGCCCGGCGGGTTCTCCATCGGGTTCTTCGTCCTCGTCTCTCTCACCTTCCAACTTCATTCTTTCATCACATGACTTCGTCGGTTGGTCGATCGGTTCGGTTGGCCATGAATCCTTAAAATTTTCAACATTTTGAATTTATGTCTCGTTGTTGGTGTTGCTATTTGATGTTGTTGTCTCTGTTGCTGCCTCTTTCCGCTGATTCTGCTGCTTCTCCTGTTGCTGTGGCTGCCTCTTTCCCAACCTCTGGTGCATTTGATGAACGAACACGCTGTTATTCGCTGCTCCGCACTCTCCCGAGGCTCCCCAAAGCGTACTTTATTGGTTATGTTAATGCGCGCGCATGCGTGAAGCGAAGCGTTGCCCGTCTCAACTCGACCCAGCCGTTTATCGTGGCGAGCTTATCTCTTGAAAGACGTCCCCGCGATGGGCGGGGAAATAAAGCATTCAAGTCGACCGCGACCAAGAACGAGAGACTCAAGAATCGAGAGAAGGAACGACCAAACGAAGGACAGACAGTTCCAACGATGGACAGACGGATGGATTGAACGATGGACGAGACGAATCGTTCTAGGCGTTTCAATCGTTCGGTGGTCACATGCCTTGCGTTCGCATCCCGACTGGGCACGCGAATCTCGGCTTCGCGAAAGGAATGAAGGCGATATTTTGTTGCAACCTGATCCATGGAACGATAACGACACCTTGTTAGGTGAGGACCAAGTCCGTGGAGTTTCCTCTGAACACCTAACGATAGCCTCCATTGGTTAAATGGCTATAAAACTAATTTCGGAGGATTTTCATTTATTTAGTTTAGGGGTTTTTGATATTTTCTATGATTGGTCTTTTATTTTTCTTAATTTTTTTAATTTTTTATTTAAATTTTTGTTTAAATTTTGCAATCGATTTTTAGTTAATTTTAATTTACATTTCAATTAAAACTTTTGTTAAATATTTTTTCCTTCAAAGTTTAGTTCGATTTTTTTAAGTGATGTTTTTCTTTATTATACTGATGATTTTCAATTGTTTATTTATTTTTAGTTCGATTTTGTTCAATTTCGTAAAATTTTTGTTTGATTTGTGGATCGATTATGTTAGTTTTTTTGGTAACATTTCTGTTTGAGTTCTGAAATATTTGTTTTTAGATTTTGGATCAAAAAATGTTGTTTCGATTTTTATTAAAATTTATGTTCTAGTGTTTGATCGATTTATGTTCACTTCTTGTTTTTTTATTTTTTTTTTTTCGACTTGTTTCAATTTTTGTTACTTTGTTGATTCGATTTTTGGATAAATTTTTGGTTCAATTCTTGTTCGATTTTCTTCGTTCCCGCGATTTAAGGTTCCTTGCACGAAATTCAATCAATTTTTGTTTATTTCAATTTGCGCGACGCCGTCAGGGGCCGCCGAATTTTTGGCCATGCGCCGACGATGGGTTCAACCACCTCTAATTGCTGGTTGCTCTCGATCGATGTTGTTGTCCTGATCACGGTCGGCCCTCGGCAACCGATCGATGCGGGACGGAGGACCCCTTGGCGTAGGCTGTCGATGTGGTTTTAATAAGTTTTGTGATTTATCTGCGGCGGTTTTGTTTGGAATGCAATTAATTGCAGGCGAGAGTGAGGGCGAGGGCTGGGAGGGAGAGAGATTGAGAGATGGAGGTTGAGAGATGGAGGTTGAGAGACGGAGATTGAAAGACAATGGCTGAGAGATGAAGGGTTGAAAGAGAGGGACATATTCTGAGAGAGACAAAAGCTACTGCATGCGTAGCCCGCATTAATAACGAGTTGAGATCGCGCCCTTAGGGGAGGCTTAAGGTCGACCGACCTGAGATCGACAGCAAGATTTTGTTGTTTTACTGATTTTTTTTATTTTTCCACTTTTTTCATTTTGTTGTTTTTGTTGTTTCTGTACGTAACGAGCTCCCTCGCGTGGAGGTTCCCCGCAGTTGGCGAGAAATTCGTCAACGTAGCGAACGAGAACAAACGATACGCGAAAGCGGAGAATCGCGAATAAAGGTGACAAAATGTGCTGATAAGAAAAATTTCAAAAACAAAAAAAAATCACCACCACTTCCAGACTTTCAAAAAGACTCTCAGAAACGAATAAAAAAAGCCTTTAGAATTGAGTAAGAGGCTTTTGTTGTTGTTGTTTTGTAGTGTTTGTTGTTGTTTTTATTATTGTTGCTTTGGTTTATTTTTATGTGAAAACTTACGAAATCCTCCCGATAAAGGCTGCTTTTGAGGATTTAGGGCGGAAATGGAATTTAAAGTAGTTCGTCGTCGTCGTCGGGTCGTTGAAGTCTTTCGTTTGACGCGATAGAAACTGAACTGAGGGTGAAAAACAAAATTCCAACTGTGACTTTATCGATCTCGTACATGTTGTCGTTGTAGACGACATTGTTGTTGTTGTTTTTGTCATTGATATTGTTGTTTTTGTCATTGCTATTGTTGTCGTTGTTTGGTTGCCATTGTTGTTGCAGCTGTTATCTCAGCCCAACTGATAAAGCGAACCGCAATCAAAGACCCGACCGAGAACGACGCTGGAACCCCACGTTGGAGGGCAAAACATTCGGAGCTCCAGGCGTCATCGAGGGTAGAGAAGAAGAACAAGAACAAGAAGTATGACAAGAGAATGAATGGGATGGGGAAAAAATAAGTTTAATTGGAAAATGTGTTTCGTTATTTGCTCTTGTCGAGAGAGCTCTGGAAGTTATCATTAAATACACAGAATACAAGAGGAGAGGGAACCGAGAACCAGACACAAGAAGATCCGCGACCGGGAGAACAAGCTGTACAGAAGAGAGGAGAGGAAGAAGAGATGAAAGAACTACACACTATGTGGGGAAGCAAAATAAACAAACAAACTAAGCACCGACACCAAGGCCCAAGGAGAAGATCAAAAAACTCACTTACCAGCGACTGGCGACGACAACGTTGGCGGTGGCGTCGATAACGACGTCGGGCGGCGACCTTCGACGCTTCAACCATCGGGCGGGCGACGTCGAACGAACGCTTCACCCGAGGTTCGGCAACGTTGGACGAACGCTTCACCCAACGGCCGAGGAATCTTCTACATGAGGCGTATTTTTGCGCAAAGCAAGCGTTTTGGAAACTAGAACTCACCCCCAGGAAGCAGCAGAAGCAGCGCCTTCTGTCCGTCCGTCCAGCTTCAGCTTCGGTCGCCAGCTGCAGCCGCCGAGACTCCGTCGTCGCGTTCTTTTTTGTTCCTTTTTATAGAACTTTTCACAACACTCGCGTTTCGGAGATTTTTCGACAACCTCGACCGACGAACGTTTTTCGAACGATTTAAATGAATTGCGTTGAATTTTCCACGAAGTTTCGCCAATTAATGCTTCAATTAAAGCCAATTATGTTCGTATTTCTTTCACTTTAAACAACAACACTGCAGCAGTGAATGAATCGAATGAAATCGGGGAAGGTTAGTGAAAAAGTAAACATAAACAGGGATGCTTACAAAATCTCTTTGACATTTTCCACTCGTCTACTGTAGCAGACGTTTGTTGTATTTATCGTCGTGTACTTCCTGTCGTCTCGCTTTCGCATTCACATTCCTTATGGGACTCTGACGTTTGGTCGTTTTGTTCTGTCGCGTCGCTCGTGTTCTGATTGAAATTTTTTGCAAATATGTTCAGATTCTATACGATTTCTAAAAAATAAATGCTTTAAAAAAAAAAATAAAAATAAATAAGCAACAGATTAATTGCTTTTATTGCAATATTAAAAACAAAAGACTTCAACGAACTTTTTCAAATTTAGAAAAAAACTTACATAAATACATAATTTATTTTATAATAAAAATCAAATTTTGGTGCTAACAAACTGGAATAAGATTTGATCTACGAACGAAAAGAACACGCTTATCCTACCATAATTAAGTATAATATCTTCGGAAATTCTATGATTAATGTGTGTACAAAAAGCCACCGCTTCAGTCGTTCAGTTGGATCCTCCTCCTACTTGAGCTTATGATGACTGAACATGTTCATGTGCGCCATCAGCAGCGAGATGTTGAGGAACTCCTTCTCGCACACGGGGCACTTCTGCAATTTGCCCCGGTGCACGCTCTTGTAGTGCAGGACGCGTTCGTGGGACTTTGAGAATTTGGCATCGCAATAGCTGCAGGCCCACACTCGCTCCTTGCCCTTCGTCAGGTGCTCGCGCCGCACGTGGCAGAGGGCGACGCGGACATGGTTCGCTTGGTAGTTGCACTGGGTGCAGGCGAACGACTTCTTCGACTCGTGCTTCAGCATGTGCATGGCGATGGAGCGATCCAGGATCTTCGTTTCGCAGATGTTGCACGTGTAGACGGCGTTGGCCAGATGCTTCACCCGCCGCTGGGCCGTCGCCGTGTAGTCGTGCTCCTTGTTCAGGTGCTTGAACCACTCGCGGTGGTTGGCGTGCGTCTGGTCGCAGAAGGGACACGAGATCTTGAGGTACTTCAGCCCGATGTTCGGGCGCTTCTTGTAGTGGCACTCCTTCTGGTGCGTCCTGAGCAGGTGCAGCCGCACCCCGTCCTTGGAGCGATACTTCTGGGCGCACAGGCGGCACTCGTACAAGTATCGGAAGGGCAGGTGGGTGCAGCGATGCTGCAGCAGGCGGGAGAACTGCTGGTGGATGTTGTACTTCTTGGGGCAGTCGTCGCACTGGTAGCACAACTTGCCCACCTTGTTGATGATCGTCTTCATGTTGAGCGCCGCGATCGTGCCGAACTGATGCTCGACCTCGGTGTGCACTTTCCAGTTGGTGTACGAGCCGCATTTCTCATCGCACACCGGGCAATGGTAATTGATCAGCGCTTCAATAGCATTCGTCGAGTTATCATCGTGTTCATCGGATGTTGCCGGCGACTCATCGCAGGCAATCAGCAATTGTTCGTCGTCATCTTCCGAGTCGTCGGAATCGATCAGGATCGCATCCATGCTGGCCTCGTCGTCATTTATCATTTCGATCACATCGTCGGAATCCGAGTAGAAATCCATATCGTCCGCTTTGATTTCCAGTGATTGGATGCTGTCCTCGTCGTATAGAGCTGCCTCACTCAGCAATTGCTGCATGTCCACTTCCTCCACCTTCACCACGTCCTGGGTGATGTCCGACATCGTGATGTATGTGGCTGTGGCGGGCGTCGGCACAGTTGGCTTCACGTCGTTCAGAATGCACTGCGGCATCAGGGCGTGCACGATGTCCGACGGAACCTTTTCCTCCTCTGCAATGGTAAGCTTATGTTCGATATCGTTCGACGAAGTCTGATCGATGGGGTCATTCTTTGGCTGCTCCTGTGTCATTAGTGCGTTCTCCTCTTTGATTTCCACCTTCACCTCAAGCAGGTCACTGGGATCCGGATCGTTGAATTCACCCTCTTCTCCATCATCGGAGTCGCTCAGAGCTCGATGACTTCCTCCTCAGCGCGCGTTTTCACCGATCCGATCTCATCCGCCAGCGCCTGCAGAGCGGCCGCCACATTTGCCTTCTGCTCGTCGTTGAACTCGACGACGGTGATCTTGGAGGAGGACACGACATGGAAGTCGTCCATGGGTGCGACATAGGGGCCGACCAACGATTGCTTGAGATGCTGCCGAGAGGGACCTTAAAACGAATTGATCAGACTTTGAGGGAAGACTGTATTTTTGCTCAACTCACCTGATATTCGTTTGCTTGTATTTATATTAATTAATTGTTTATTGCGTTATTTATGTTTTTTGTAAATTACTTGATATGTTTTTCTGTGTCAACAACACAATCGCTGTCAATTTTTGACAACTGGAGCGAAGACCAGGGTTGCCCAATGGACTTCACTCGAGGGGTTTTTCACTTTTTAGCCGAATTTCACTTTTTTAGAAAACACTTTCCTAGGAGAATCAATTGTTTATTAACTGCTTGCATTTTTTTCTAATATTTAAATGTTTCACACCCATCAAGAATAAATAAACAAAGTATTTAAAAAAAATATGTCAATTGTAAATTTATTTTAAAACTACTCCACACAAACAAACTATGCTCCCCTCTGCGGTGCAGACCCTCTAGAAAGCCAGCTTCTTCATCAGCAGGTACATCTGTTGGTCCACCTCGAAGCCGTGCAGATTGTTCGCATCGCCCTGCAGTCGCATCAGCAGCCCGCCGAAGGAGACGTAGGCCGAGAGTCGCGACGACGCCTCGTTGTGGGCCTCATCGCCCTCGATGCGGTAGATCTTGCCGAACATCACGTACTCGAAGCTGTCCGCCCGGGTGCCCTCCTGCTCCAGTGGGTTGTACTCGCCGCTGTCGGGGCAGCCGTCCTCGCGCAGCGTCGTCGCCAGCACGAGACGGAATTTGTCGCCCAGGTCCATGGGATACAGCCACGAGTTGATGTCGAGGATGAGGTCCATTTTGAAGGATTCGGATTCGCAGTGCAGACGGGACACACGATCGAATTTCTTGCCCTCGGGATCCATGTCCTTCACGTTGAAGATGTCTTCGAAGAGAACGCCAGCCATGGCTATGTGGTTGTTGCTTTGAGGTTAGTGGGGAAGCGGAGTCTGAAAATCTTTGTAAACGATGTGTTAAAGAGTGAATAATTGGTTGAAAAATAATAACTTACTTGTTGCTCTATCTTTGGAGCAGTTTCCTTTATAATTTATTTAATTCTTTTAGGGGAAAACTCGTTTTCGATTCTGTTCGCGATTTTTCCTTTGCCCGCCGTCGATTTTGTTGTCGTGCTTTTGACAGTTGGGCGACGCATGCTTTTTTTGTTGTTGGCGCCGTCAGACGTCATTGTGAAGATAGCAAATTTCAGCAATGACTTTAGTTGTCAGAGAATGCAGGGTGAATCAGAATAACAAAAAAACATATTGATAATACTTAATTTTGTTAGATATTTAAAATGTTTATATTAAATAGCAATAAGGAATAAATATAAAATCGAAATATATTTAATTAACCAAACATAAATATAAACATTTTTTAGATTTTTTTAGGGGACAATTTAGAGGGATTTTTAATGAAATTGCAGTAAAGTTAAGTAGACAACACTTCTTCTCCTCTGCAATAGACCTTTTTGCTTTGACCCCAACGCATGTTTCGTGTCGCTTCAAATTTCAAATGTCTGCCTTTGACATGTTTGAAATCTTTTGGATCCCAACATAGTTCCGCCCCGCCCCCTTTAAACCGCCCGCCAACCGATCCAGATGCATCGTGTCAACGGGTGAGTACAAAAGGTGAACCGGGCTAATTTTTCAAAATTTTCTTCTACTTATATTTTGTTGTTTTGTTCCTGATCTAGTTGATGTGTTGTTGTTGTTGGTTTTGTTGTTGTAATTCCTTTGGTTGTTTTTGTTATTGTTGCTGGTGGCTAATTTTGTTTAAAACTTGTTGTTGTTGATTTTTCCTTAAAAGAAAACAAAAAAAGGAAAACAACAAAAACAATTCACGCGAAGGAAATGGCGGCCATTAAAATTTTGGAAATAAAACAGAAGCCGCGGGGCAGCAATCGAAGAAGAAGAAGCAGTAGCAAGGGAGGTAGAGCTGTATTTTTTGTTGTTGTTGTTGTAGTTCCTGGGCGTTTTTCTCACTTGACTTTCTTGGTTTTTGTTTATTTGTATTGGTTGTTGTTGTAAACAAATTCTTCCTCCGGTGAAATCCGGAGAAATCGAATTTTTTTGTTGAATTTGTTTTTCATTGAAAACCTTTTTCCCGATTGGAAAAATAAATTTTTGTATTCATTTCGGAATTTTGTATTTTTTTTACTGAAAAAATCCTCAACAAATTATTTTCGATCCATAATTTTTATTTTTCAAAAAAAATTAATTTGTATTAATTTTAGTGTTATTCTCTTAGTATTTGGCTTTGTTTTGAAAATTATATTTTTTTCTAAAATAGTGAACAAAAATATTATTTTGAGAAAATTAATTTTTATATTTTGTGCTTTAGTTTTATTTTGCAATATTTTTCACAAATGTTTTCAAAGGATTTTCCACCGAGTTTTTACAGCATGTGGCTTGTATTTTGTTTTTGTACCTATTTTTTTTTTTTTGATTTTTTTTCTATATGCTTTGAAAAATCAGAAACAGAAACAACAATGTACGATTTATCTTCTCCGACCGATCGACCGACAATTAAAAAATCATCCGTCGCCCCCTCCCGTTTGAAAAAACCCCCTCCCCGCCTTCGCTCCCTCTCCCTTACACAATTTTCCATTTAAAATCAAAAGCGAGCTTCGTAACAACAACAAAAACAACAGCAACCACAACCAAAAATACAACAACAGCAATAAACAAAACAAAGAATATTCACAAGAAGAAGAAGAAGAACAACAATAATTACAAAAACAAAGATAGTCAAAATACAACAAAAATAATAATTACAAAAACAAAGATAGCTACAACAACAATAACAACAATGGCAATAAAAAGTGCATTAGGTGAGCAAAGAGCTTCCTCCTTTGTCTCCCCGTCTCGTTCTCACCCTCCCCATCTCTCGCTCTCTCTTTCTCTCCTAGCCATGGCCCCAACAACAACAATCAAATTTTAAATCCTCAATTTTTCAATTTCCAAAATAGAGCGAAACAAATTTAAAACAAAGAAAATGTGAGAAATCCAATGGATTAAAATATTCCAAAAAAATTATATAAAAAAAAATAATAATAAAATTCTCCCCAACAAAAATCATTAGAAGAAAAGATTTAAAGAACAAAAATATTAAAATAAGAAAATAAATAAAATGAACTTAAAAAAAGAAAAAAAAAAAAATTTTGAAAAAATTATCAAATATTTGTAATTCGAAATATTCACTTTAAAATATTAATAAATTAATAAAAAAAATAATAACAAATATCCATTTCTAAAAAAGTATTTTTAAAATCAAAAAAATGATCAAATATTTTGAAAATTGAAATTCTATGTTAACACTTAATACAAAAAATTTAGCACACAATTATTTAAAAAAAAATTATAAATTAATTAAATTAATTCGCCAACCAAAATATTTTTTTTTTTTACTTTTTCCTCTCGTTTCCACTTGATTTCATGCTTTATTCCGATGGATTCGCTTCTTGTTCTTCTTTGTTTTTTTTTGTTTATCGAAGTCGAAAAAGAAGACGTTGGACCTGAAGGCAACAATGACAACAACAACAACAAGCACAAAGAAAACCCGAAGGAAAAATCACGAAAATTGGAAAAATTCTATTTTCGTCCAGCGTTCGTTTTACGAGCTGCGACCGAGGCAGCGCTGCCGACGCCGCTGCTGACTGCGCTGCCACCGAACGACGATCGGAAGCGATCAATCGAGGCGTAGGTGCGGCGACCGCCTCCCACCACCCGACCTCAGCCGACCTCCCCCGATCGACGAACGACCGATCGTTCGTTCGCTCCTTCGTTCGTTCCTTCGTCCGTCGGTCCACTCAGGGATTCCTCTCTCTCGCTCTCTCTCTTGCTCGTTCGTTTTTTCGTTGGGCGTCGCTCTCGGTGGCGGCGGCTTCGGCTGCTCTTCTTCTTCTTCTTCTTGTGCTGCCTCCCGTTTTCCATAAACATTTCAACGCATGATCCTGCGCGATCTTTCCGGCCGCTTGTTGTTGTTATTGTTTTTGTTCATCGCTGCAACTCGGCAACGAACCTCTCCCTCCCTCTCTCTCTGTCACTCTCTCTCTATCACTCTCTCTCTCTCTTTCCGACGACCGCCCCCTCGCTGCGCTATTTGCCTCGCTCTCTCTCACTCCCACCCTCTTCTTCTGACAGTTTCGAATCATCGTCTTCGGAAATATTTTTAGTTTTTGAATTTTTTTCAAAACTCGGCAAAATTCGTTCTCGCTCCCGACACTCGGCAGTCGTCGTGGGCACGAGGCGCGGGTGGGACGTCGTGTGATGGGCGGGTGTGGTGAAGTGGGGGGCGTGGCGCGGTGCGGCTCGGGCGGCGGAGGCCGGTCCTGTGGCGAGCGGTCGCCGCCGCCAGGCCATGGAGTGTGGGTGCAGTGCGTCGCGGCGCGTTTGAGCGAGCACAACGCGCGTTCCTCGGGCGCGCGATCGACCAGAGTCTGGAAAAAGTTTTCAATTTCTCAAATTTTTTCAATTTTTCTAGTTTTTTCAATTTAAATTTCCTTCAGTTCAAAAGTTTCCTTCAATTTAAAATATTTTCTTCAAGAAGTGTTCAAAAATCCACAGACAAAGAAGATTTCCTTAAAATTTTTAGAATTATGGTGAAGTGTTTTTTTTTGTATACGTTCAAAAAGTATTCGATTATTTTTCATTTATTAAAATTATTTTTATTTAAAAAAATAATTTTTAATTTTTTAAATTTGGTTATTATTCAATTAATTTTTTATTTGATCAAAATTTTTTATTTCATTTAATTATTTTTTTCTTTTTTGTTAAAATTTTCTTTGTTCATTTTCATTCCTATTTATTTCCCTTCCTTGATACATATATTTTTAAATTAGTCAATTTTATTTGAATTTTCTAAAACAAACATATATTTTTGTGTTTACGCTGTTGTTGTTGGAGATGTCGTCGCCGCTGTTTTTTTGGCAGTCGAAAGGTGAGTTTTTTGTTATTTTTCTATTTTTTGCTATCTATTTTTTATATATCTGTCATTTTAATTTTCTACAAAAGTAAAAAAAAAATGAAAGAATTAAAAATATTCAAGGTT
Source organism: Coelopa frigida (assembly GCA_017309665.1). NCBI lineage: Eukaryota > Metazoa > Arthropoda > Insecta > Diptera > Coelopidae > Coelopa > Coelopa frigida. The sequence continues at coordinate 1,884,939 of CM029563.1, read as the reverse complement.
TTTATTAAAATAGACACGTTTAAAATTTATTTTGTATTTCCCTAATAATGGGACTAAATAGCGAGAGAAATGATTAATTGAAGAAAAAGATTTAATTGACAATTATTCTCTACATTAATCATTTTTAGTATTCCATATATTCCATGTATTATCTTAATTATTTATATTTCTCTATTTTGTTTCATTTAAAATTTTATTTCATTTTAATTGTCGTTTCTTCAATTAATCTCATTACTTTATAAACGTCCGTTATTTTTAAAATATTAATTTATTAAATTTAATCTATTGTCCTGATCTCTTGAGTAATTAAAGACATTTTTCACTCAGTTTTTAATCCCTCTCTCTCCACTTAAATCCATATATGTGTTAAATATATATAATTTCCTGTATAAAATTCCCTGTTTCCACGGCAAATCTCTGAGGTGTTTCCGTCTATTTTCGGCGCCTACGAAATTCATATTTTTACCATTTTATTCCGCATTCATATTTTTATTTAATCACTTTGTTTACCGTTCCAAAAGTGTGTCGTCGACTGAGAGGTGAAGAAATGTGCATTAAAAATGCAGGGAAATTATTTATTTAAAATGTAAGAGAAGTATTCAAAGAGAAATATTTAAAATAGCAAAAAAAAAATATTTAAAATGGCAAAAGAAATATTTTAAAAGCGTGACATTAAATAGTTAAAATGGGCAAAACAATTAAGAAAAATTAACTAGGGAACAGTAATTAAAAATGTAGGCGAAAATGTAAAAATAAATTAATAAGGAAACGCACAAGCAAAAAGAGGAAATGCAAATTAAATGTTTCTTAAAAATATGACAGCTGAACGCATAAATTTCGGTACACTGTGAAAAAATGTAATTTTTATTACATACACTGAGAGAATTGCACTGCAACATATAGTTATAATTAATGAGGTTTTTTATTGTTCCATAAAAAGTGAAAGGAGAAAAATTCAAATTTGATGAATTGACAGCAGACAAACGACTGACAGTTGTCCGCAAAATCAATGAGAGTGTCAAGAAATATGTCAAACTTCCGCGCAGGACTTCCTTTCCCACTCTAACGACCATCTCCCTCTCTCTCATTCACTGCCATATTTTCAAAATTCTAATTGAAAATTTTCGAGTAAAAAAACTTGGTTTAGCTGATTGCAAAAAAATTCCCTCGTTCGTCAAAAATTTTGCGAATCTGTCAAAAATGCAAAAGCAACAACAGCAACAACAATGACAACACCGACACGCCATCACCAACCGACCAACAACAACAACAATAAGAACAATGAACGTTCGCACGCACTTCTCGTACCTGCAGCCGAATGTCACACGAAGCGCAAACGAAGTGCAACGAGCGAGCGATATGACGACGAAGAAGAAGAACCAGAAGTGGCAGCAGCATCCGAGCAAGAAGAAGAAAAAATGTCAAATGCGAATTGACAGCTCGTTGGCGGTCGGCCAGCGATACGACGGCGACCGACGGCGACCGACGACGACAGAAGACGATGAGCCTCGTCTCGTCTCGCTTTGCAGCCCCAACGCAAAAAGTTCGCTCACACCGAGGATGACGAACAGGGGGGAACAGGAGGAGGGAAACGGTGAAGAAGACGAGGGGGAGGACGTTGATTGAGGAGCGCTTTGAAGTCGTCGGGGTGTCGGGTGAAAAGTCCGAAAGACGAGACTGCGAAAATACTATGAAAAAATATCAAACATGAAAATGAGAAGAAGATATAATTAAAATAATAAAAATATGAAAATTAATAATTAAAAATATATCAAAGAATCTACCGTAGAAAATCAAAAGAAAAAAAAAAAAATTTAATGGAATGAATTATGAAAAAATTAACGAAAATAATCGCTAGAAAAACTCCACAAAAAAAATATTATTCCTAAAATTCCTTAACAAGACTCAAAGAAAATCTCGAAAACTCACCGAAACTTAATTTTAGAATTATGTTATTTTTTGATTTTTTTCTCTGTTTTATTTTTTTTTTTTGCACCCTCAGTTTTGACGCGTTTTTATACAATATTTCGCGCCAGACGGCTTTCGGCCAAAATCTCATGCCGTTTGTCTGTGAATCTCGGCGAGTGTGCATGTGTGTGTGTGTGTGTTTGAGTAGGTCGTCTATCTCTGTCCCACTTACTTGCGCACTAGCCCCATCTCTTTCGGTTCGTGTTTCGTCGCTGTTCTACACGATTAACTCATAATTCATGAAGTAATGTCAGCTATTTAAGCAACAATTAATTGCAACATTTTATCAAAGGGGAGAAGCTATCTATCTATCTCGCTCTCTCTACTGTCTCTCTCTCTCTCTCCTGTCAGTTGCAATCGATGCACTTTTTTCTCGCTCTTCTCTATCGTCTCATTACTATCGCTTCCTCTCTCTTTATCTTCATATTATTAACTCGATCGTTTTTACTTGTGCGACACTGTGTTTGACTCTTGTTGTTGGCAATGATCTGGTAGTACAAGTTGTGGATTTTAATTGTTTTTGTCCTATGTTTTTTTTTTGTCAATTGTTGTTCTTGCTAATTGTTGTTATTGTCCCTTCAATTGTTGCTGTTGTTGTTGTTATCTCAGTTGTCGCTTCTGTTGTCTTTGGCAAATTGAACAATTTGTCGCTTCAACAGCCGACGACGTTTTTTGTTGTTGTTGTTGTACTTTTCAGGGCGTGGAAAACAAATCGTTGGCACTTTTTTTTCATTATCGTTCATCGCCTAATGTGAGGCCTAAAAATGCGCACTTTTTGTGGATAATACAAAAATTGCTGACGTTTTTAAATTGTTCGCTCATATATTTTTAAAAATAATTTGTTAATATAGGAAGTTATTTTATATAATTTATTTTATTTACTTATTCAAATTTATTTCAATTATTTATTAAAATTTATTTTATTGATTTTTAAAAATGTATTTGATTGATTTTTTGAAATAATTTTTAATTTATTTTACACATATTAATATATTTTATTTATTTATTTTATACATTTAAATATAGTTTATTTATTTATTTTATATATTTTTATTTATTTTATTTATTTATTAAAAAGTATTTTATTGATTTTTAAAAATGTATTTTCTTGACTCTTTAAATATTTATTAATTTATTTTACTTTAACAATAGTAATTTTTTGAACTGCATTCGTTCTAATTTATTTTCAATGGTTCGATTGGTTCGATTTGATTTCACTTCCTATATTTATACAACTACTAGAATATTGTTGTTGTTGTTGTTTACCCCTCCCCCTCCTGCCCCCACCCTCCAACACATGGATCATTTCGCTCGGCACGTGTTCCTCGGGCCCTCGTCGATCCCACCGACAGACGAAGAAGAAGACGAGGGACGTGTTGTGAACCTGCCGCCGACGTCGCACGACCGAAGCCCACGCACTTGAACAGCAACAATAACAACAACATAACAATAACAACAAAAATAGGTAGCTAACATAACGACTCCAACAACACCAGCACCATTAAAAACAACAACACAAAAATTCCTCGGTTGTGATTTTAGTGGAATTTTTCAAATTTCATTTGTTTGGAGAGAATTACAAAAAAAAAAATGAGGAGAGCGAAAAAAAAACAGGGAGCGTTTTTCGGAAAAATGAGATGCAACGTTTCGTTTCGTTTACATCATCATAATAGGAAATGTGGTATTGGTGGTGTTGTTATTGTTGTTGTTGGTGTTGGTGTTTTTGTTAGTGTTGTTGGTGTTATTGTACATGTTGTTGTTTGTATCATGGTGATGTTTTTGTTGTTTGTTTATTGTTGTTGCCAAAAATAGCTCACGCGTCCCTCCCTAATTGCAACTGGAATCCGAGGGCGTTCACTTCACGCCACGCCAGGCGATCGAACTCTGGCCTAAACAATGTTGTTAACGAGCCGAAAGAAAGGCGGGGGAACAGACAGACAGATAGACAGACATCCAACTAGACCGACACAGATGTTTAGGAGCTGGTGAAAGGATCGAACGCGATCGCTTCCGCCTGCTGCTTTTGGCTTCCTTTTGCAGGCTTCGTTTAACACTTTCATGCTTTGTTGCAAAGGAAGCAGCAGCAATACAATAACAACAACAGAAGGAATAAGAACAATAACAACAACAATAACAAGAACAACAACAGCTTCAACCACAACAAAACATCTCAACATCTGCAGCATGTTGCTGCAACATCAAATCACTTTCAATTATGTTGCAAGATTAATGAGGCGAGCCCACAGCTGGAGGCGGGAGTTGAATGAGCTTCAAATGTTTATTGTTGTTGCTATTTCCACTGTTCTTGTTGCTACTGTTCTTGTTGTTTCTCCTCTACAACTCCTCTTTTGGTATAGAATCTATTTTTAATTTCATAGTTTCCAAACAAGTTGAAGGAAAAGTTCAAAGTAGGAATTTTTGGAAAATATGCTCTTATGTTTATTGTAGTTCTTGTGTTTGTAGTTATTGTTATTTTTGTTGTTCTTCTATTTGTTGTTGTTCTTGTGTTTGTAGTTGTTGCTTTGATTGTTGTAGTTTTTGTTGCATCCACTGTTTATGTCGAATGCTTTTGGGGGGAGAAGAATTCTTCTTCCTCCTTCCCTTCCATCCTTGGAAAGCCAAGTAAAGTGACTTCGGTAGAAGATTTATGATCTAAACGAAAGTGGTGGGAGGATGAAGAGGGGAGGATGGAGAGGGGAGGAGGAGGAGTGGGAGGAAATTAAACAAAATTTTATGGAGGGAGGACGATTTCTTAATGAAGAAGCGATCACCACAAGTTGGCCGCAGAATGATTTATCAAATCTACGAAAAACTGAGGAACAGAGAAAATTTAATTAAAAATATTTGATAGAAACTGAGATGAATTTTTAATAGGAAATATAAATAAAATGACATAGAAATATTAAAAAAAAATTTATTCGAATATTGAAAAAATAGTTCAACAAAATTTAAAAAAAATAGAAATTTGAGAAAAAACTAATTTCAAAAATAAAAACAAATTAAATAGAATTTTTCAATAATGAAATGAATTTCATTGATGAGCAAAAATATTAATAGAAAATTAGAAAAAATAAATAATATAGAAAACTACGAAAATTGAGATTGAAAATATTTGAAAAATTACCATAAATATTTTCCCCTCCATTGAAAAAATAAATTTGGAATAGTTTTCTGTCAATCGTCAACGAGATCATCTTCGATCAGTCTACCGTATTTCGTCGCAATGTCCCAGTTTATTAATTTATTTCATTTTGATGTTTTTTCCACTCAGCCGTGGTTTTGTCGATATTTCAAAAAATTTCGGCTGCAATTTTCACTTGCAGCAATTCTCAATTCAATTTCAATTCGAATTCTCATAAATTTTCTCGCATACGTCGTGCGGTTTGCGGCAAAATTTTCATAATTTCTTGTTATTTATTTTGTTTGTTGAGTTTTTCGTGCCGAAAATAAATGCATCTCGGAAGTCGCCATCATTTGACGCCATTCACGCCTCCGAATCGCATTGTGGACGCCACACCCCCTGCCGCCCCCTCTTGCCACACTCTCATCCATCTTCTCTTGCTCCCCTTTCCTCTTTCTCTTTTCTTCACACATCTCTCTCTCTCTTTGTGGACTCGGGGGCGGCTGGTGTCGCTAGAATGGAGTCGTTCGAGCGGATTTTATTTTGGCGCCAATTCCGAGCTCCTCCTTCGACCATCCTCTTCTTCCGATAATCCTCGTTCTCTCTCTCACGCTCTCTCTTTTGCTCAATCGATGATTTTTTTGTCAACTTTTCTTCTCTCTCACTCTTTTCCTCTTGCACTATCTGTCATTGTGAATGAATGTTTCGGCGCCATGTTGCAGCGGGTGACAACAACAAAAATCGCTACGACGCCGATCACGAAGTCGCCAACGAAGATGATCACGAAGTCGACAACGAAGACGATCACGAAGACGACGCCGACTTCGACGCGCGCCACGTTGCGCAACGCAGCCGACGTCGTCAACGAGGGGGAGGGGTCGAGGGGGCGGCTGATCTTCTTCTTGCACTTGGATTCCCCATTTGTCGCGTGACGTTGAATGATGTTCCGAAGGCGTCGTAAAGTTGGACAAAACGAGGCGAGGCAATTAAATCAACGATCGCCGTCATCTCCACGCCTCCCTCTCGCCCCAAACACTCACCACGCCTCCTTCTTCAACTACCAAACCAACGCCCCCTTCTTCACCTCCTCCCCAACCAACGCCCCCTTCTTCACCTCATCCGCTGTCCCTAGTTCCACTGATTTATGTTTGATTTTCAGCAACTTGAGTGGACTCTTTTTCTTTATTGGCATCGTCCCTGTGACCCAGTCCCATGGGACGCCCTCTCGTTATTTTTTGTTCATACTTCTAATTTTCTAAATCTGTACAAGATTCACTACAGATTTTTTTCTCTTTTGGTGGCCGCTAGTGCTGCCAGATCGACAGCTGGTCGAGGTGGAGGATTTCAATCAAATTTCGCGCTCGCCTTCACTTCAAAACCGTCAGAAACACACACAGAAGAAATTGAAGGAAATCCAAAAACAGAAATCAATTGAAAAAATCAAATAGAAAAAGAATGAAAAATCAGGCCAAAGAGTGACGTCATGCGTCGTCTTGGTGAAGACTTTTTTAATTTGATTCAATCGCCGCTGTCGTAGACGGAGCTCATTAAAAAAACCCACAGGAAAATCCCCGACAGCCCCTCATGTGGGAGTCTATAAAAAACGCAGACTTCGTAAAACGTGTGTTCAAAATGTGGAAATAAAAAAAAACATCATAAAAAACTGAAAAAAATCGTCAACAAGAAAAATCATATACAAAATGTATTAAAAGCAACCATTAACCAAAAAACATATGAAAAAACATCAACAAAAAAATTATCATAAAAAAATAAAAATAAAATTTTAGAAAAAAAAATAATCAAAAATTGAATTTCAGAAAAATTTAACCAAAAGTTAAGTTTCATAAAAAAATCATCAAAAAGAAAATTTCAGGAAAAAAAAATCATCAAAAATTAAATTTCAGAAAAAAATAATCAAAAGTTAAGTTTCAGAAAAAAATCATCAAAAATAAAATTTCAGGAAAAAAAAAATCATCAAAAATTAAATTTCAGAAAAAAAAAAACGTCTGTGAAGAAAAACGCGATTTGGTTTTGCTTTGAAATTTATGATTTTCTTGACGAGCGTGGTGAATTTCGTCAACGCGGAAGCCGCGACTGAGGTGAGTTTCCGTCGCTGTCGCTGGGGGCGAGCAGAAAACTATTTGTGCGGAGAAAGCAAAGAAAGAAATCTCTCTGAATGTTCAACAGATGTCGACGAGATTTCATCCGATTTCCCATTCTATTCGCTTGTTTCTCGCTTGTAATTTATTTCTCCTCGATTTCTTCCTTATTTTCATTTTCTTGTTGTTTTTGTTTTCTCTTTCCAGAGTGTTTTGTTTTTTTCTGGCTCTGTCAAAATTTATGTTTTCTGTTTTGACGTAGAAAATTTTAATTAATTGCAGGTTACGCTAAATGTTAAACGTATTAGAAGTTGATCAAAACTCTTAAGTTTTCTCGTTTTTATTGTTTATTTTATTTTTGAAGCTTTCCAGCTGATTTTGAATGTTTTTCATATTTGAAATGATGACGAGGAGACGATTTTTTTAGGTTTTTCCCCCACGAATTCTAGTTGATTTGTCTTTTTCCGCTTACTGGCGCTTTATTTGAGACGACAGGAAAGGGAAAAAGGCGTATTCACTATGAATTAGCTCAGCGTGGTGACAAAACTGCCGTGGTGAATAAACTGTCATTGTGAATTGATCCTCTTTTTTGTGAAATCTAATAAAATATCAATGAAGTGAAGGAACAAATAATAATATGTTAATTGGAATATAAAGAAGAACATTAAAAAGTTGAATTGTGGTGAATACGAAAACAGTAGTGATTAAAACAGCCGAACAGTGGTGTATACAACAACAATGGTGAATAAAAAAAGTACGAATAAACAAGTATAAATTCGTAAAAATATAACAATCAACGATTGTAATTGAATTGCGAAACTCGTTCCAATTCTACGAAAGACATGTTTATTTAATTAAATTCCATTTAATCCGAATTTGACTTAAAATTTCGTCATTGGGCCAATGGAATGCGATTGTTTACTCGTTACCCGAAATGATAAATAATAAGTCATTCGTTCCCATAGTGAATCTCAAATAAATTAGAAGCATTTCATAATCAATAGAAATAGACTTTGAAATGCGAGAAGAAAAGGAAAATAAAGGAAAAACTTTAATCAGATCATTTCCAAAAATACTGGAGATTAAAGTACACGGTACTACAAAGGCCCGATCCGAGTTCTCCGAGCGCGAGCAGACGTGGTTTTTCAAATTGCAAATTATGTTTTGTTTAAATTCATTTTTTATATTTCTTTTTTCTTTCGGCTACGGTTGCGATTTTTTTTTTTTTTTTTGTTGTCGACTCGAGGGGGGTTTCATGAAAATTTTGATAAATTTAGCAGAATTTTATAGATTGGCCGAGAGCCAAAAATATGGGGCCAGGCAAGTGAACATGAAGTGGCGGCAAGTCAATTAGCATGGAGGCAATTTCGCTCTACTCTCGCGGATCATTCGAATCTTCTATGGCAAAAAAAAGATTGTTGGCTCTCACTAAAAATACTCTGGAGGCGCCATCTAGACAGGAGTTCAAGCGAGGAGGACGACGCTGACAGATAAAAGAATGAAAACTAAACTCGATCTTAACTAGAATCCCCCGCCTTTTATTCTCCCCCTCGGGGGGAAGGTGGCTATAATTTTAAATGCAGAAAAAACGAAAGCAATCCATAAACAAATGAGCAGAAATTATTCCATTTCACGCCAATTCGATTCGCACGATGTTTCAAAATCGGGCGCTGTTTTGTTTTTTTTCTCCCTCTAAAATAGTTCTGTTTGATTTTCGAAAAATCACTCCTTTGTTCTCTATGTACATGAGGATATTTGTATATAAGTCTGTATGTAGATCGTAGGCGTATGTATGATTCGCGAATAATTCGATAGAAAAATAATTCGCATTTTACGTCATTCCACGATTTGCGATTTTGGTTTCCCAGCGCATTCTTCGGTCGATGAAGTGCGATTAAGTACTATTTTAAAATAACAACAATAAAAAATAAAAATAAAAAAAATCAAAGAAATTAATCGAATAAAAGAAAATCGATTTTTCTGGAAATGTTGAATTTTTGATTCAAAAAATTTCGGTCTATAAATTCACATGGAAGGAAGTGCGATATCGTGCTGAAATTTGGCATGAAGAATTCAAGGGATCTCTTGAACAATTGAGAAAAATTTCAAGGGGATCTATAAATGGGTTCCAAAATAAAAACTTGCACCTTCGGTATATTCTTTGAAAAATCATCAAAAACAATGATTTCCGAAGAAATTGAATTTCTTGATAATTTTTTAACCTGCGTCTCTTCGATCTCCCTTTTTTTTCGTTCGATAAATTATGCATGCTTCGTTTGAAGTAAATATTTATTTCATTCTAAATCGGATATTTCTCAGCTGCCAATTGAAAATTGAAGACATCATCGTTTATATAACATCGAACTCAGCACTAGCATCGAATCGAAACATTTCCAATTCATTTCAATACTTTTCCATACGATTCGATGCGATTCGCCTTTCAATTGTTTACATCAAAATTTCTATTTTTGAAACATTGTATATACTTGGTTGAATCGTGCCAGATCGGCTTCTCCTATCGAACGGCGGGAAATACCGATGTGTGAGTGTGTTCGTGTATTCGTGGAAAATATTAAACGGCCAGTGAGTTTTATATAAAATGCACAAGCAACAACAACAACCAGAAGTAGAATCAGGCACCACTAACAACGAAATCAAGCAGAATCTCTAACAACCAAAAGAAGCTCTGGATGATCCAATATATCCGATGAATCGATACGATAGTATATAGAATTTGTTTTTTGGGATTGTATGGGTACTTAGTGGAAAGTCCAGTTGGCAACAGGGAGCGCTGGGCAGAGGGGGAGGCAAATGCGTATGCTCCAGATGGATGGATGATTCCGGTGGAGCAATTAATTCCGAAATTAAGGTGTTTATGGGCGTAGTTTATTTAAGAGTCTTCCACTGTGGCAGGCAGGGAATTATATTTTAACGAGGAGGGAAAGATTTTCACGGCTGTCGAGGATCATCGATATATGCCGATGATGGTGAATAAATCGATATATGCCGATGATGATAATGGTGAATAAATGATGATGAACATACAGATGATACTGAATATACTAATGATGAATATACTAAATGAAGAATATACTAATTATGCTGAATATGATATAATGATGAGGAAGGAACTAACGATGTTGAATATACTAATGATAACGAATATAATAATGTTGAATCAATTACCATCAGTATCTGATTCTTATCATCAGGAATATACTAATGATGATGAATATGGCGATAATATGGAATATAGTTATGGTGGTGAATATACTGATGATCCTGAATATACCGAATATACTGATAAATGATGATGATAAATATACTTATGGTAAATGGTGAATATACTAATAATGACCTGTACGTGATGACCTGAGGAGTGGAATCTCCTAAACCCATAAGCGAAATTTATGAAGAGAAATTAGACTTGGATTTAATGTGGTAATTGAATTATAAATCAGATGCGGCGAACAATTGAGACTGGTTTTTATAGACGCATTAAACGAAGTAACGACTCATCAATTCCCCAGAACAGGATCGGTTTTATTTAGACGAATGGCCGAAAAAAAAACCACTGCACAAAACCAGGCCAAAAACCGAACTGGTTTCGTTTGGAGTTATGGATTTGTAAACATTCTGCGTGCTTCTATATAAGACAGCGATATCGCGAACGATATCATCATAATTAGTTGCGATTTTTCGGTTGACAGCCATCGGAGATAATATACAAAAGAAAACAAGAAGATGGTGAAATTAGTAAGATCGAAGAACGAGTTATTTTTTTGAATAGAAATATATTTTGATTCTTGTTTTCGTAGTTCATTATCCTCGGTCTGGTTGGCCTGCTGGCAGCCGCGCCCGCCACTCAACACCACAATCGCCCACATGATCATCATCATGATGATCATGCACATGACCATCATCACGACCATCATGATCATCACCACGATCATGATCACCATCACGAGCAAAAGGAACATGAGGTCCAACAGGATCATGAGGTCGAACACGATCATGGGGTTCATCATGATCATGGGGATCATCCCGAGGTGCACCCAACGAAGAAACCCGTCTTCGTGGACATCGTCGAGTCGGACAACGAGAAGCACGAGGATGGCTCGTATCATTTCAGCTACCGCGGCGAGGACGGAACCTTCCGCGAGGAGACCGCGGTCTGGGTGAACCCGGGAACCGAGGAGGCGTACCTCGATGTGACCGGATCGTACAGCTTCATCGACAAGGATGGCCAAGAGGTCGTTGTCAACTACAAGGCCAACAAGGATGGCTTCGTGCCGGAGGGCAACAACATTCCCGACGAGATTTCGGTGGCGGCCAAGCTGGCAGCCTCCCTGCCCAAGCCGGTGGACGATCACAAGGTGGGTGTGGATCATCATGTCGATGATCACCATGTCGATGATCATCATGTTGTTGATGAACATGTGGACGAGGTCCGCCACTGAGAGCTCGAGATATATACATTTTGAGTATATGTATGTACTGAAATAAATGTCTATTCGACGATCAAAATCAGAGATTTTAATTTGGAGAAAACTATGGCATACTTTTAGGATTCATGATCTTCTGAGTACAGTCGAGGCCAAAAATACTACAATAACGAAATATCTTTATATTTATTCCAAAAATTTTAAATAAAACTCATAATTCTGAAACTTATAAAATTAATCGATATTGCTTTAATCGGCATTCGCAGAGATATACAATAATATATATTAAATAATTTTGACTATTAATACAAAATATTATAAAATATATGTTCAGATATATATATATAACGTGTTCAATACAAGTGCTCATTAAATCTACAACACACGAGACTCCAACAGAGCCTCCGCGAGACTCACAAGCACAACTAAGGTACTAGCAAAAGATTAAAAATAATAAATTATTATCAATAAAAATAGCATACAAATAATAATGATATCGAGTATGAAGAAGAAAGCGAATTCAATTCTTGGAGGAAGAATTTAATTCTTGGAAGAACAATTTAATTCTTAGAAGTACTTTAAAATCCTTAGAAGTACAAGAAAATTCTTAGAAGAAAAATGTAATTCTTGGAAGAATATTTAAAGGCAACGGTGCTACTAGAGTACAACTAATTGATATAGGAAGCCATTTGTGCTACAATTTACTACGGTCTCAATATAAAAAAAAACAATAAATACAAAAACATCTTATATATACGCTCACTATAACTATTGTTTAATATATACTTTTTTGATTTAATATACTCTTTTTGATTAAATATATTCTTTTTGAATATATACTCTTGTTAAATATAGGTCTATTCTAGTTCCTTTTCAAATATATATTCTCATTGAATATATAGTCCTTTTGAAAATATATGAACACTCCTTATATTTACGCAAGATTATCCCACTACTTTTTGTGGGCTCCCAGGGATCCTCCACTGATCGTCGGTCCACAGCCGAGCGGCCCCATCTGACCGCCGGTCATGGAGTGCGGCGGGGAGCTCAGCTGCTGCCTGAAGTTACCGCCCACAACGGAGGCGGAGCTCTTGCGGTTCTTGATCCGCTGCTGCAGCGTGGCCAGAAGACCCGAGAGGACATCGTGATTGGGAATTTTCTTGGCGAAGAGAAGACGTTTCACCGAATCGTCGTAGGTCAGCAGGGCGACCATGTTCTGGAGGAGGAAGCCCTGGCAGTACTCGAGCAGCTTGCTGGCGTTGTAGACCTGGTGGAGAGAAAGAATTGTGGATTTAGAGGTAGAGAAAAGAATCAGGTGAAAGTTAGGGATAGTGAGAACTAGTAGGAATAGAGAGAATCATGCGGTTCAAGATAGAGAGAACTATAGGGAAGTTATGGAGAGAACCATCAGAAGGAAGTGAATGGAGTGTTTCAACTGAACTCACCTTAGCGTGAATGTACATGGCGACCACGTTGTCGATGTCGATCATCTCGGAGCAGCGGGCCTCGGTGTAGCGCAGCAGACCTTCCAGCTGGAAGAAGCTGGCGGCAGCCATCAACTCGAGGACATCGCCATAAAGACCTCGAGGGAGCCGCAGCCTCCGCTGTAGAGGAATTGCATGACCAGCTGGAAGATGTGATAGCGGATGTCGTTGATCTGAACGGTGGGCGTGTTGCCGTCGCTCAACTTCGAGCTGAGCATGTTCTGGAAACGAGGCGAAGCGGTGACCAAAACGATCTTGTGGCCATAGAAGATCTTGCCTTCGACTCTGGAATTTATAATAAGATGATTATGGTAAGATGATGATAATCATGGAAAGATCTTTGAGGAGTCGTTGAGTCCAACTCACCTGAAAGTCACATCGCTCAGCTCGGGGTTGTTGACGAACTTCGGATCGATGCGCGAACCTTGGACGGCCGCGTGCAGCGATGGCTCCTTGATCGGCTTGATCGACTCCCAGCCGAAGCAGGTCGCGAAGATGTCGGCCAAAAGGAGGGTCGTGCCCTCGTTTTTGCTATACCGGAAGATGTTGAACAAGAGCGGCAGACATTCGCTCACGAATTGGGCGCTGTAGTCATCGGGACAGACTTGTAGGAAATCCTGCAGGAGTTGATCGATGACGGCGTCGAGGCGAAGTTCGTGGGCGGCAGCCAGGGCGTGCATCCAGCAGTGGAGCGTCCAGGGCACACCAAGGGCGCGGAGTTCGATGGTGATGTCTGAGGGTGGAAGGAGAGAGGTGGTTAGAAAGAGATATAAGGAGAGAAAGGTTGATGAAGAGGACGAAAAAGTTGAGGATCATGGAGATTGGGTTAAGATAGAGTGAAAAAAGAAGGAGATGAAGAAGGAGAAAAGGTTTTAGAAGAAGGAGAGAAGGTTGAGGTTAAATAAAAAGAGGTTGAAGTGAAGGCGAAGGATTCAAAACTCACCCAGATGATTGTTTTCGGCACTGTGGTACATCGCCTCCTGCAGGCTCTTGATCTGGGCCTTGCTCAGCGCCGGCAGCGGCGCGTCGCTAGGCACGCCTGCCGCCCGCTCCGAGGGGGCGGGGCGTGCGACGGGTTCGCCCTCGGCCAGCATCTCCTCGAGCGAGAGGACGTCGCGAGCGGTGGGCGGCGACATCGGGTGCGACAGAAGCTTGCGCAAGCAGGCGCGCTGCCCGTGCGCCGCTGCCACGGAGATGGCGCAGTAGCAGCCGCGTTGCGCCGACCCAGCGAAGCACATCGAGTCCTTCTGCTGCGTCGCGAGGAAGGCGTTCGCCCCGTGCGCGAGCAGCAGCGACACCAGCTCCACGTTGCCCGAGCCGCAGGCGACCTGCAGCGGCGTCAGCGTCAACCGCTCCTCGCTGAGGCGGGCGCCGCCCTCGACGCGTCCGCCGCGATCGAGGAGCACGCGCAAAGCGTGGTAATTGCTGCGGCTGGCGGCGAACGTCGCCGCGGTCCAGTGCTGCGTGTCCGGGTGGACGGCGGGGCAGCCGGGCGTGCCGAGGGGCGGCACCTCGGCGTTCGGGTCGCAGCCGGCGTCGAGCAGCGCCTGGACGACGGCGTCGTCGTTGCGGATGCTGGCGATCATGAGGGCGGTGAGGCCGGCGTGGTTGGGCGTGTCGTAGCGCGTCGTCGGCGGCAGCAGATTCGACGCCTGCGCCAGCAGCTCGGCGCGCCCCGTCAGCATCAGCTTGAAGGCGAGCGCGAGGGTGGCGCGTCGTCCCAGCTCTGAGGTGTCGAGGTCGGCAGCGCTGCCGACACCGCCCGAGTGGCCGAAGTGCGCCGACGACGCTGTGGCCGTGGACGAAGTTGATGTCGACGTCGTCGCCATCGCCGACGACTTCTTCGTCGGCAGCTCCTCGTCGTGTCCGATCGGCCGCACGGGGCAGTCGACGCCGGGCAGCAGCAGCCGCGCCGCCTGCATCACGTCGTCCTTGTCGATCATCGCGGCGCCACGATACTCGGCATGAGCCGACGCCACCCGAAGCCACTCGACGAGCGGCGGCAGAACGACGTACGCTCGTTCGTAGCAGAGCTCTTGAACGTTGTTGTTGCTGCTGCTGTTGTTGTTTCCATTGTTGTTGCTGCTAGGGTTGGGGTTGTTGTTGTTGGTGGGATTGTTGACACCTCCATTTGGGTTGTTCTGGGATCCGACCTCGCTGTGCTCCAGCTGCGAGCAGCGCATGAAGTAGAAGAGCGCGCAGAGGGCGGCGTTCGAGAGGGCCGTGTGTTGGAATTTCTGCTGCGCTCGCAGCGAGAGTTCGCGCAGCTCGGCGACGCTGCCGACGCAGGTGGTCAGCAGGCAGGGCTCCAACGAAGACGACGAGGGGCTGCCGTGGGTGGATCCTGAACCAGAGGCGAATCCAGACCCCGAAGCGAATCCCGAGCCGGAAGCGGATCCCGACCCGGATCCGATCGACGACTGCGAGGCCCAGCGCGGCATCGTGAGGGCGCCGGAGGCGACGCGGCCGGCGTTGAGGTGGGCGAACGGCTGCAGCAGGCCCCACAGATCCCCGGAGCCGGCGATCGCGTGCTCCAGACCTGCGGCCGTCAGCTGACCCGATGACGTTGATCCTCCTGACGACGTCCCTCCCCCCTCCGCCGCGAAGCTCTGCAGCAGAATCTCCTCGAGAAGATTCTCCATCCCGGCGCTCAAGTAGACCGCGGCGTATTCGTGGACGAATTTCCCCAGCCTCGCGTCGGCCATCCAACGATGGAAGCGCCCCACGGGCAGCTGGAGCCCAGCTCGCGACGCTTTGCTCTGCTTCAGCGCGCTGTCGCCGGCCACGGCGAACATCGCGGCCGCCCGCAGACACGCCTTGATGCAGGAGTCGGCCAGCGCCGGGCACAGAACGATCTTGAAGGCGCCGGCGACCTCCTGCTTCGAGCAGAGGCCCAGCGTCGACGCCAGCCGCTGCACCTCGCGCGCCACCCGCACGAGGGCGCGCTGCAGCAGGTAGCCGAGGCGTGGCACCGTCTCGACGGCGACGCGTTCGGCGTGCTCGCGACACCGGCCGCTGCGGATGACGCGCCAGATGCAGTGTTGACTCCACGGCGGATGCTGCAGCTCCACGAGCCGGTTGTGCGAATCGACCCAGACGAACTCGTCGGCGCTCGTCACATTCGTGTTCACCGTCTCCAGCGAGGAGTAGCGACCGAGACGTCGCTGCGGCTCCGAACTCTCCGAGCCCGCACTCAGGCTGCTGTAGGTGCTCGTGCTCGTCTGCGAGCGCATCGTCAGCTGCTGAATGGCCAGCTTGATGTCCTCCAGCCCGCTGCCGCCCCACGGAGCCTTCGTCATCGGTCCCCCGTTGCCGCTCCATGGCGCCTTCGTCATGGGTCCAGAGTTTCCGCCACCTCCTCCGCCTCCTCCCCCATTGTTCCGATGATGCCGCGGCCTCGAGTGCCCTCCGGTGCTCGCTCGCGATCTCGTACTGCGATTCGTCACTCCCGCCGCCAGTCGGTCCTCGGGCAGCGGGCCGAGGGCGACGCCGACGCCCGGCGAGGAGCTGCCGTGGCCGCCGGTGTCCGACATGCTCGCGTGGCCCGACGATCGGTTCTCGTCCGACGAGCTGTGGCCCTCCTGGACACGTTGCAGCGCCCGGAACTCGTGGTGATGCGTTCGCGTCGTCGTCGGCGGCGTCGTCTGCGTCGGCGTCGCTGACGTCATTGGCGTCTTCATACTCGGACTATGGTGGAAACTCCCCAAACCATCGTTGATTTGATTTTTGTCGGAGGCTTTTTGCTGATGATGTTGTTGATTTTGGTGCTGGAGTTGCTGATGGTGTGTTTGATGTTGCTGAGTTTGATGTTGCTGAGTTTGCTGCAGTTGTTGTTGTTGCTGCTGCAATTGTTGCTGTTGCTGCTGCTGCTGTTGGGGACTCAGGCTGGCGCTCAGCATCGGCGGCTGCGACTTGACCGGGGTGCTTTGGACCGTGAGGCGAGCGGGGCCGGCGATCGAACGATGGGGAGGCGCCTTCGTCGGATGCAGCGGCTTCTGGGTCTGTTGGGGCGAGTAGTGCTCGAAGTGGGAGTTGACGATGAGGGGCGTGGCCGAAGTATTATTACTACTATTGTTATTGTTGGAGATCCCCACATTTCCTGGTCTTTGCGCCACTTCCTTCGGGATCCTTGGCGCAGGCGTCGCGACCGCCGGACTTTGGATGCGACCCGAGGACGCGGCCGAGGGGGAGGAGATGAGTCCACTGTTGTTGGTGTTGTTGTTGTTGGGGGCGGGGCCATTGTTAGGGGCGGGCGAGACGAGGCCATTGTTCATGATGCCGCCCAATTGCGACGGCTGCTGCGGGCTGAAGGGCGGCAGGTCGGATGGGCGCAGGTTGCCAGCGGGTCTGCAAAAACAGAGAGAAATAGAGAAAGAGATGGATGAGAAAATTTGTCAGTGGAATTAAATAATTCACTAGAAAGACTACGAGAGCTGTAATTGAGGGTACTTGGGACAAGGTTCCGAGAACTGTTGTTTGGAGGCTGAGGTTTGAGGATGAGAAGGTGGGGAGAGGTGGAGAGAAGTTGTGAGAGGGAGAAAGAGAGAAATTGTAGGGAGCGAGGGAGAAGATGAAATTTGCCATTCCGAAATAAGTGGCAACCACTTCATTAGGCTGAAGTCGGCATCTCTGGTCTCATCTCATCTTGGAATGAGTTCGCAATTAAAAACGGTTTCTTTTGCTTTTGTTCTTATGCTTGGAGTATTTTGTTGTAGTTGGTGGAGTTATAGTAGATGTTGTTGTAGTTATTGTAGATATTGATGTTGTTGTTGTACCTAATGTTTAACTCCATGTTTTTGTTATTATTAATATTCTCATTCTAGTTGTTTTTCTTAGAGGTATTTCTTTTGGTTTTTTGTTATTGTTTCTACCTCTTTCTCCCATTGAGAATGTTTGGTGACCTAACGAGTTGTTGTTGTTCGTATTCCTTTCGTTGTTGTTGGAAGTCTTTTGTCCCCCTTCTGATCTCTGCACGGCCGGCATCCGTCCGTCACTCAACACCCGGTACCGTTAAGCTTGTTATGTCGACAACAATAGAGTCAATTCAAAAAAATGCAAAAACAAATAGAAAAAAAACTAAAACAACAAAAACAGAAGAAGAATACAACAAGAAAAACTTAAGAAGACAACAACAAAAAAAATGATGAGGAATAAAAAAAAATTAAAAAATAAATACCAGAAAAATAACAAAACAAAGAATTTAACAAAACCAAGAATTTAAACCAACAATTTAAACCAATAACAATTAACTGCCGTTTGACTGATGATTGAAACAATTTAATTTAGTATACAGAATAGAAGAATGGGAAGCTGTTAGAACAACAACAATAAAAAGAACAACAAATGCAACAACTACAACCACAATAACATAATACTAAACAATAATTAGAAGAAGAACAAAAATCACAGAAGCTCAAAGAAAAAAATAAAAAAATCAATAGAAACACCAACAACAACAAAAATTCCAACAAAATTAGCAAAAACAATAAAATCACCAACAACAATAGAAAAAACAACAAAAATAGCAGAAATAACACCAACAACAATGGCCATAAAAATGTTATTCTCATTCTCATCCAACAAGTCAAGTCAACAGATTCCGACAAACGAATGGAAATTATGTCATAAATTGTGGATTTCCGATACATATTTTGTTATTTCATAATTCCAATTTGCATTTGGCGCTCATAAATGTTGTTGTAGTAGTATTTTGATGATAATATTTTAGTGTTAGTAGTCGTTTTTTATCGATGTTGATCCCATTGTCATCAAGTGTCAACAACATTTGAATAAAGAAATTTATTTGATGTGAATTTGCATGATTATTTATATGATGATCTGTCTGTTTATGAGGTTCTCAGAGGGGTCGGGAGTGGTTTTTATAGAACAATAGAAATGAGGTTCCCATAACGGATCGCAAATATGTCTATAAAAAAGTTAATTCCTATAGAAGAGACTCAAAGTTTGGAGGATTTACCAAAAACGTGTTCTAATCGTTTACTTTGTTAGTCCCATGAGGTCGAAGGTAGCTTTATAAAGATCTATTACAAACCTCAAAGAATAAACCCATGGAAAATTAAGAATATACCCATGGTAAAACGTCATTATAATTGGTGTCATCACAATAAATAAAATGTAAATAAAGTTATAAAATTGAAGCCATCTTCGTTCAATGGCCTAATGGTTCAATCAATGGATACCTCAAGAGACCCCCCACTTCCTCAATCATAAACTAAATAATAGAACTTTCATTTCGAAGACGTCCGATGAGAGACGACGAGAACCTCTGCCCGAAATTTGACCTCCTTCGCGAAGCTCATTTTAACGACTTCCACCCAGACCACGGCTGTCCGGAAAAGCCGCCGCCGACGAAAATATATCCGGCCCATGCTGTGATAGACAGACAGACCGTAGAATAAAGAAAGACAGAAGGAGAGTCGATGAGAAAATGAGGGATGAGACGATGGAGGCAGAAGAAATCACTGGCAGCGCAAGGTGAACCTCACAGCGCGAGAGCCAGAGATAAAAAATTAAAATCACCGCAGACGAAGTCAAAAACAAAAACAATGAGGAGAAGAACAAACAAAAAAAGTGCGGAAAAAATGACAAATAAATTGAAGTCATTTGGGAGACAAGGAGGACAGAATAGAGGAATAGAAATAGAATAGAAAAAAATGAAAAACCACGAATAAACATGACGACGACGACAACTAATAAAAAATAAGATTTAAATTTGGATTTAATGAAAACGCGGCGATTCAAGCGAAGAGAAACAAAAAACTTCATCAGGGGTCGAGGAGTCGTCGTGAAGGTCATCAGTGACCGAGAGGAGATGAGAAAAATATTTTTTTCAGAAGAAATTTAAAAAAATGTTGTCTTTTAAATAAAAGAAATGAGGTGCCAAATTTCAATATCAAGGACAAATAAATAAAATTATAAAAATATTTACCAAATATTTATAAATGATTAAAAAATCATTAAGAGTGGGAAAACGAAAACAAAATTGGGAAATTATCATGAAAAACAAAACAAAATTATGAAATTATTATGAAAATATAGACTAATTAGAATAATTAGGAAATAATATAATAAAAATAATATTATTCATACCAGTAATAGAAAAAAAATATAGAAAAAATAGGGAAAATAGAGAAATATTACAAAGGTAAGGAAGAAACCAGTACCGAGCTCGCCACTCCTGGACGAAGCTCCAGTCGAAGGAGTCGCCGTCGCCATGGCCATGGCTGTCGTTGTCGTCGTGACTCCGGACACCGTTCACCGAGGCGCGCGTCGGCCGAGCCACCGAATCCACCAGCTGGCTGGCACGACGATAGTTGCCTTCGATTCGGATGTTGATGACGCCGTCCTGGACGCTCTCGACGTAGGGCGGGAGGGAGTCGCCGATGTCGTCATCGAAGTCCTTGTTGTTATCGATATTATTGTTATCGTTGCTATCGATATTATTGTTATCGATATTGTTATCGGTGTTATCGATATTATTAATACTGTGATCGACATTACTATCGTTGTTATTGAGATTTTTATCGTTGTAGTTTTTGTTACTATTTTTATTGTAATTATTATTGTTATTCTTATTATTATTATTTTTATTATTATTCATATTTTTGTTCATTATTTCGTTCTGCTTCGTCGCGATCTCCTCGAGCAACTGCGTCGCCAGGACGACATCCTTGGCAGTCTCTCCAATGTTGTGCTTTCCCCGATTGGCGATCGAATCCCCAAAATAGATGACGACCTTGTGCTGTGGCTTGTTCACGCCCCCAATGGGCGGGGTCGTCGTCGTCTCCCCGCCCATCTGTGGCGCCTTGCACATGGGCGTCGGCGAGGGCGTGGCACGCATCGGTCGCTGCTGGCACATTTCGCTGTTCTGCAGCGATTGCGGCTGGAAGTTCTTCAGCGACGAGGGGCCGCCGCGGCGTCGCAGGATGAAGTTCTCGTTGAAGCGGCCGAGCAGCGAGGTGGCGGGTGGGCGTGGCGCGGGTCGCTTCGGCGGCTTCGGTGGTTTGTAGCCGCGCAGCTCGCGACACAGGCTGCAGGCGCAGTCCTTGCTGCAGTACATGATGAGGGCGAAAGGGAGCAGCTTCAGAGGTGGGCAACCATTGTCTTGGGTTTTTTTGCTATTGTTTCGTCACTCATCACTTTCAATTTTCTCCGTTTTTTTCTCTCTCTTCACTCTCCACTCGTTGTCAATTTCAATTTCGATATCGTTGTGATTTTTCCGATTTTTATAACCGATCGATCACCGATTAAAGGCCATCAACATAATACGCTTACGACATAATTGCTTTCATTAGCATTTCTTTCTTCGGACTTTTCTCATCTCGCAGATATCGATGTCTGACTTTTGTTGTTGTTGTTGTTGTTGGTACACAAACACACGCACACACTAACACTCAAGCTTTTGGTCGCATTCGTGCCGCGAGCTCTCGAAAGCTTATCCGGTGATTACGAGTTTTTTTCGGACCCGATTTGCAACATGTCGCCGTTTCCGGCTGACTCTTGAGATCGTTGTTATTTTTGCAGTTTTTTTTATTTTTGCAGTTTTTGTTTATATTTTAGCTTAAACATTTTTTATAATTTTTTGTTTTTATGTCTGCAATATTTTTTTTTATTTTGGCAATTGTATGTTTTTATTACATTTTTTTGTTTGATTTGATTTTGTTTTCGAAATTACTTGATTTTATTTATAATTATGTTTTGTTTATATTTTTACAATTTAATAATTTTATTTTAATAAGTTTTTAATTATTTGTGGAATTATTTGTTTTTTTTTCTTGAAATTATTGGTTATTATTTCAATTGCAATTTTTGTATATTTTGTATATATTTTTAAAATTTGTTTATTTTTGAATTTTCCAAATTTTCATTTCAATTTTTTCCAGTTTTATTTTTGATATTAAATTTTGTATTTTTGAAATTTTTTGATTCTTCCACAATTTATATTTTTCCCTTCACTCTCTGAAAATTGCACTTGCTATTGTTGTTGTTGTTGTCGCTATTTCGTTACGTCCCGCTTGATTCGATTTCAAAACTCCCGATCGATGGTCGGGGGTGATGAAGGGCTTTTTGAAGGCTTCAATGACGGCTGATGCTAATAATATTTGTTGTTGTTGTTATTGTTGTTGTTGTAGTTTTTCCGCCACCACACGAAATCAACGAAGCATCACCTCACGTCACATCACATCACGTTACGTTACATCGGAGTCGAGAACACGTCGACGTTGAGCGAAAACCGTCCGAAGCCGTCGCTGCTCTGAATGAAACTGAAATCAAACTTTCGAGCGCCGCCGCTGCAGGCAGCCAAACGGAGTCGGAGTCGTCATCGTTGCCGGCTCCAGCAAGATGACGATAATGATGAAGATGATGACGATCATGATGATGATGATGAAGTTAATACGCCGTTTTAATGGTCCAACACGAAGAGCCAGAGACTTCGAGTGGGGAGAACAAGAGACAAAGGCTCAAGCAAAAAGATTGAGAGAAGCTAGAGACACAGCGAAAAAGAGAGAAAACCTGAGAGAACACAAAGATCGAGGGAGATATAGAGAAAAAGAGAGAGATGGGGAGGTAAAAGAGAGAGATGGGGAGGTAAAAGAGCGAGACGGGGAGAAAAAGAGCGAGTCAGATTCAATGGGAGAGCGATTCAAATGGAAGCGTGAAAAGGTTTCGAAGCCTCCGCCTTTGTTCGGCCGAGGCTGATTTGCGGCTCGAGCCGAGCTTCAATGGAGCGCCTCTTGTTTTTCCATCGTTTCATGTTTCCATCGTGTCTTTTTTTCCATCGCCTCTTGTTTTCCCTCGTCACAGAGTCTCCTCCCTCTCCCATGCCTCCGATCGACGGCGGGAAACAACAATGGAAGAATGGTAGAAAAACTGTAACTGAAAATTTGTCATGGTCTTCGGTCTCGGGCTCGGTTCGGTTGAAGCTGAGGGGGTTCTTCCAGGGTGCGGGGCGTGGAAAACATGGTGCGGGGCGTGGAAAACAGGGTGCGCTCGAATTTTCCAACCCACCTCGGTTTCGGATTCATTTTTTGATATACGAGAAAATAATTGGGATTTCATGATTTTTCGATTTTCGACGGGAATTGATTGATTTCGAATTGATGGCGAACCAGAAAATTAGATTTTCTCAAGTTCTAAGAGATTTTATTGATTGAAAAATGTTCCAACAAATTTTTATTTGTTCAAGTTTAGATTCGGTTTTGAAATTTTAATAATTTCTCATAATTTTATTTTTTTTTTCTGAAAGATTTTATATAAAATATGGAAATAGAATAAAAATTTTCTTAATTAATTTTTTTTTATTTTAAAATTTTATTTTTCATTTTTTTTACAACTTCACCCTGTATTTGTCTGCACAGAGGCTTTCAAATGGTTTGAATAAAATTTTCTAATTTGCTAGACAATGGTTTCATGCAAAGCAGACAAATTATGGTTCCCTTCGTTGGTCGCACAACTGCCAAAGACACCAAGGCAACAATTACAATGACAAGAAGACTCCCAATAACAACAACAATTCACATAATACCAACAATAAAAGCAACAACAATTGCTGTGAGTACCTTGTGAACCACTCGATGAATCTGTTGATTTTACAAGTTTTTCTGTTGAAAACTCGTAGGGAAAAATATTCGCATAATAACAACAACAGAGAAAAAAAAAACAACAATAAAAAAACACAAATATGACCAACAAAAGGAAACACCAATAAAAATAACAACAACAATAGCATCAACAACATCGACATCGACAACATCATCAGAAGCAACATGAACATAATTCATCAACTACAACAATAACAACAACAACAACAGAAAACTACTACTATAACAAAAACAATATCATCGACAACAAATTAGATGTTCCGGTGTTCGTGTTGTTGGCAAACGAGACATAGCAACAACAACAACAACAACATCGACGAAGAGTGGCAGCAGACATCGAGTCAGCGTTGATTGCAGTCGATAGTTGTTGTTGTTTTTATTGGTGTTGTTTTTGTTCTCATCATCATCTTCGGTGTTCTTGTCTTTTGGCGAAGTTGTTCTTGTTGTCTTTTTGATTATTTTTGTTGTTATTTTTTTCCTGATTTTATTTTTTCTTGTTATTTTTATTATTGTTATATTTTTTCGTATTCTTATTTCTTGTTCTTATTTTTTGTTGTATACTTTTTTATTATTTTCTCTAGTTCTTGTTGTTTCTGTGTCTTCCTTTCGTGTCTGAGCCGAGAAGTTCTCTCATGTCGACATCGTCATTGTTGTTGTCTCTGTGGTTGTTGTTGTTGTTATCGCTGTCTCTGTTGTTGTCGACATCTCTCCCCATGTGTTTGTAGTAGTAGTCACAGTTGTTGTTGTAGTAATATTTGTTGTTGCTTTTGTCTCATTCTAAAATGAGTCCGAGGCACGCATGCGCTCATGTTCGTGCATAATTGAGAGATCTCCCCATTGGGGAAGGAGACAAAAGCCTACCGTCATCATAATTATTATCGTCATCATTAATTATCATCATTATTATCATCATTACTATCATCACCATAACATTCAATCATTAAAATATGAAGCAGCTTCGTCATCATCATTAACAATATCGTTCTCAACATCAATATCATTCTCAACAATAATATCGTTATCATCAACATCGTCATCATCACCATCACCAATTTCGTTATCATTGAAAGAAAAAATCATCCTCGTCATCATCAGCTTCATCTCCACCTCTGATTTAGTGATTTATTTTCGAGAACCAATTTTTGTTTGCTTTATATTATTTTTTTCCGATGTCACAATCCAGTTGTGGACGAGAACCTTCGTTGGAGAACCCCGAGAACCCTTCGAGTGGACAATGGTATTATTTTCGTTGTTGTAGTTCTTCTTCCCGTTGTTGTTGCTTCAGCTGTTGATGTTCTTTCCATCCAGCATTCTCATTCATTCTTTGTGGTTCTCTTCACTTTGGGTCACTTGGGGAACGGCTTCGATGGCTTTTGTTTTCCTCTTCTTTGTTGCTGTGTTTTGTTCTCTTCCCATTCTGTCTTCTCGTCCGATGGATCCACAGAAATTCTGTTATTTTTCCCCCTCTGCTCATCCTCCTTCCTTCAAGGTTGTTGTTATTTTCATATCGTCCTCTTGTTATTGTTTCTTCGATGGAAGAAAATAATATGTTTTGCTTTCGTTTCAATTCATTTATTTCCATCGATTCGATGGTTGATATGGATCGTGTTCCTCCTGTCCATCTTCGTCATTATCATTATCATTATGATTATTATTAATTTTTCTCTTGATGTTGTTGTTGTTAATATAACTTTTGTTATTGTTATATTGCGATTACGCTCACTCATGCATTGGACATTAATCGGATTCCGATGCGATTCCGTTGTAAGTGCTTTGTTTGTGATGAATTTTCGAATGATTCCAACTTTTTTTCTTCACTCGATTTTTCATTTTATTTCATAATTTTCATTTTATTTCATAATTTTCAATTTATTTTTTTTTCATGTTATTTTCTTTATTTTCATTTTATTTTTCCATTTCCATTTTTTTGTGCTGTTTTCATTTCAATGTTTCATTTCATTTAGTTTATTCTTGCAGTGTCGTGTTATTTTTCAATCATGGATAAATATTTACGGTACGACTATTGATTGGAATCGGGAAGATCGAGTCACAGAGCAAACTCGGGGAATTAAGGAACGAAGGACGGAATAGAGGGATTTCTCCGAAAGTATTGAAGAATGAGTCATCATGCGACAGATTATTGATTGACACCTAAGTTTCCCATAAACCCATGGATTCAAGAAATCGAATGGCTAATGGAAACAAAGACAAAGATAAGAGGTTCCGGAAAAATACATGTCGTATCAGGGAATGTAATTTTAAGAGCTTCTCGTGTAGATTTAATTTAAAGATTTTGTTAAAAGACAGATATTGAGAGTTATCAAGATTTTCCCTCAAAGACAGATATTGATTACTCTTTTAAATAGACTTCCACGATGGAGAGAAAAACAAAGATCGAAATCTCCGATGGAACGCTTTATATGAGAAATTAATCCGAGACTTGAATGAGGGAATGATGAAGAGATGGACCGTAAGATAAGAGATTGAGTCATCATCTCAGACGCATATTGAGAGATATTCTACAGAGATAGATAAAGAGAGAGAGAGGGAGATTTTCAACTGAGAAAGATGTCCAGCAGAGAGAAAGAAAAATGTCCAGCAGAGAAAGAGATTGGGAAAGAGAACGATCAGAATTTTCAAAAGTGAAATTCGACAACTTTTTTCTTCCAGTATCTTTGTTTCTTCTTCTTCTTCTCCATTGCCCCCCATGAGGCGATAAACGACAAATGGAATTTTAGCTTCTTGAAATGACAAACATTTTTGAGGTCGGTCACCACCCGCAATAAAACTGTGAGGTCGCGATCTTCTCCACTTCTTCCTCATCGTGTTTTAGGTTTCATTTTCAAGAAGATTTTATATCTTTTATGAAGTTTTTTCTGCGTGATTTTTAGTCATGGTTTTTTTTATTTTCTTCATCATTTTTTTTATGTTTTTTATTGTTTTATAATTTTGTTCATGAATTCTTTTTCTTTTCGTGGAATTTTTTTGTAACTTCATTCATGTATATTTTATTTTTTTATTCATTCATTTTTTTCTTTTTATTTTTATTCACTCATTTGGCTTTGTTTCTCTCGGTTGGAAATGTTTTCCCCGTTTCATTTCACATCAACTTTAATTGAGGCAATTATGAAAGACTTTCCTCTCTTTCTCCCTTTAGCCATCCGTCACTCTATCTCACTCCCTCTTACTCTCTTTCTCTCTCTCTCTTTTGGCTCGTAGTTGTACCTCGAGCATTTTTTGCTTGTTAATTTGATGGGTTTTTGCTTTCATAGTAGAGGTAGGTTTAATCGTTGTTGTTGTTGTTCGCATTGTACTTTCTCACCAACAACAACAATAATAATGATACTAAAAATGGTGCGTGTTTCTCATCTTCCAAATTCAAAGCTTTCATGACAATTGTCCAAACGTATTATTATTATTGTTGCCATTGTTGTTAATGTTGTTATTTTTTGTTATTGTTGTTTTTTTGTTATTGTTAGTTTTCTTATTGTTGTATTTATTATTATTATCTTTGTTGTTTTTTTGTGTTTTAGTAGCATCAGTATTTTTTGTTGTAATTATAATGACTCTTGCGATCTAGATTTAATTTTTGTTGCCTCTGTTTTTTCCATTGTTTTCGCTTTTTTTTACGAATTTTCACGCAAAATTTTCATTAGGTCTTTTTTCTTATTTTTGGTTTTTATCTTCTGCATTTTGGGGCCTTCGGAAAAATTATTAACAAAAAAATTTATTTTTGTATTTTTTTCGAATTTATTTTAATTTGCGTGAGATGAGACGAGAGGCGAAAGTGGACAAAGGAGAGGTTTTTTTTCTGATTCTCGTTTTAATTTTTGGCTAATTTTGTTTTCATGGGAGCATTTTGAGGGTTTCTCTATTTTTTCTAGTTTTTTTGGCTTCTTTTCAAATCTTTTAAGGGTTGAGTAGCGTAAATAATTTTTTTATTTTTGTTCTTTGGACCTTTCCTTTAATTTTGAATCCCGTTAAGCCTCATATAAGACAATTTCTTCATGATTTTTTCTAATTTCCTTTTCCTTTCATTTTTTTTTGTATTTTTCAACTTAGTTTCATCTTCGAGTTTTTTGTTCCAATTTCCAAAATTAATTGAAGCCACAAATTTCGGGTCTAAAAATAGCTTCTCTTCCCTTCCTTCTCTTACTTCTCCTATCTCTTCCTCACTTTCTTCAACTTATTCTTCTGTTTCTTCTACTTCTTCTCCTTTGTTTCTTGATCTTCTTGTGCGGGTCTTGATGAATTGGTCGCGATCAATTTGAAAGCGGATCGAAAACCGCAGGAAGAGAACGCAACCCGCGCAATTGACGCCGTTTCCACGGTGCCAGAATAAGATCAAGAAACCGGGAAACAACTTAAAAAAAAAATCAACAAAAATCTGAAAAAAATTACAACAATAAGAACAACTCCGAAAACAATAACAATGTCAAGAACAATACCAACGTCAAGAAAAAGAACAACCACAAGAATAAATCCGACTTTAAAAATAACAACTCCAACAACATTTGTTTTGTCCAACAACAGCCCATTTGCTGCCGGCCATCAGTCAACTTCTGACCCACTTCGAGGCTCATTTTTCTCCCTCGCCAACAAACCGCGGGCTCTAACGAGCTTCGTGGTAAGATAAGTGATGGGCGAGGGGATATAAACGAAGTGGGGGAGGCAAAGGAAGAGAATTTGATAGAGAGAGAGGGGCGAAAATTGAAAGGAAATGGGGGGCAACAAAAGGGAAGTGGAGTTCAAAGCGCTCGAGGTTCTTCCTGTGGATGTCGCGATCGTGAAACTCGTTGCAAGTGCATTCGATTCGATCCTCCAGCGACTTTTTTTCTCACACTTCAATTGTTGGCGCTGCCATCAGACCACTTCATCTCCTTCCCATCTTCCCCGCCCCCTTCCTCCCCGCCCCGTCGTCAACTCCGCCCCTTTGGTGTAGTGAACGAAAAAGTTCAACCTCACACGCAGCGATAAAATCTGTAAGTCTCTGATTTTTCACCACGGAAAAATTTCACTTTTACTTTTTGTCACCGCTCATTGTTATAATTATTGTTGTTGTTGTCACTGCTACTGATCGTATCATCAGTGGTTGCTATTGTTGTTATTGTTGCTGGAAGTGTTGCTAATTAACCGCCCGCTGAACTTTGCGCAGGGTCGCGTTGCAGCCGAAGCCGACTACACGGTTGTTGCTGCAGCTTCAGAAAAAAAAAGCAATTCGAAACAATTGTGGGGATGTTTTATTGCTTCATTGTTGTTGTTGCAGTGGTTTTTATTGCTGCAAATTTTTCGTCTTGAAAAGTTTTTCTCGGAAAAATCACACCAATCGCCAGAATGAGATAATAATTTATGGTGCAGCGCCTGAGAGGGAAGTCGAAGTCAAAGTCAGGCGATGATGAAAGTTGCGACAGAAAGACAAACGGATAGACAGACAGAGAGACAGATAGACAGGTGGAGGTTTCTGATGGAGACGTTAATTCAGGTTCAAATTTTGTATGGGAACTCTTTTAATTAGACAAAAAAGTAAAATATGGGAAAATTCAGAAAAGAAAAATTTGAAAATATTTTATTTGAAATTTTTCAGTTGAAAATTATTAAAAATTACTTAAAATATAAATAATAATTATTAAAAATAAGAAATTCAGCAGAACAAAATAATCAAATATTTTATAAATAATATTCACAAATTTTCAAAGCTTATATTTTGTATAATGTTTATGAGAATATTTTTTATATAAAAAATATAAAATGTCAAACTTTGACTTTGAAAAACTTAAGAGAAAATAAAAGAGTAAATACAAAATTTCAAAAACTAGGTATCAAGTTCGTTCCTTAAGTCTTTCGTTTCGAGAACCTATTTTTTATTTAGATTAGAGTTTTTCGAATTCTTTAATCTAATTAGATCAATGAAGATGAGAGAAAGCAATTCCTTCGGTTTTTTTAATCATTTCCCCTCTTTCTCTATCCTCCTGCCGCCCACCCTCAACCGACAACGAAAGCCGACAATTGTCGGTGGAAGAGAAAGAGTTGCAGCCAATTTCGACGAAAGCTTCCCGCGTCATTAGATTTAATAAAGCTTATTTCCTGGCCTCGAGCTTATGTAACATGTTCATGCGGAAGGGACCCAACAACAACAAGAAGAGCAATAATAAGAAATGTAGCAACAACAACAACAATAACGACAAATGTAACAATAACAACAAATGTAGGAATATCAACAGATGTAGGAATAAAATAAAAGTAATAAAAAAAATGTAGGAATAAAAACAAAGATAACAACAAATGTAACAACAACAACAAACTCATTTTCCATTTCCGCGACGAATCTCGAGACGCAACGCGAGAGGAAGAACAAGAAATCGACACCGATTTCTTTCCATCGACGCCTTTCTTTACAACAAACAGCAGCAACAAAACTTTGTAATGAAATTACCCACAATCTAGATCGTAATCAGTGAAGGAAGAAAGATGATGGAGATGGAGAGAAGGAAGAAATTGGAGATAGGGCGAAGGAAAAGAAGAGGAAGAGAATCAACGAAGGCGTTGGCGTTGGAGCAATAACTAAAACAAGAAGAAGAAGAAGAAGGAAGAATAATATGAGGCACGCATGGGCAGAAGTGTGTAAATAATTGCTCAGAGCAAACAGTTAAAGGAGGAGGAGATGAAGTTGGGGGAGATGTGGAGTGAAAGAGAGAAGGGAAAAAAGAGAAAGAGAGGAGAAGGGGGGCGGAGGAGGCGTGACTCCCACACTTTCGCGGCTGATTTGCAGGCATCAGCAGGCCTTCAACCGGTGGATGCAGTTGGCGGCACAAGTCTTTTTTCTTTCTTGATCTTCATCTTCATTGTCGTCGTCATCGTCGTCGTCTTCTTCAGTGGCACCGGTTGTCGTAGTTATTGTTGTTGCTGTTGTTGTTATTATTGTTGTTAGATTGCATTTGCACTTGTTGTGATCACAGCTGATTATTTTATTGCTGTTGTTGTTGTTGCTGTTGGAACAATTATCATTGCTGTCGCTGCAACACGTTCCATTTGAACTTCTCGCGCCTCGCTTCGAAGCATTCGTTCGTCTGACAACAATCAGTGCGTCATTAGCTACTGTTGTTGTTGTTTTTTATTGTTGGTTTCATTGTTGTTGTTGTCGCCGCTGACACCAGTCGAGATCATTGGCCGCCATCTTCTCGCGGTCGTCGTCTGTCGACGTCGTCGTTGTCGTCAGTGAAGTGTGCGAAATTGTCTGCTGTTGCAGTCATAGGTGTTGTCGTTGTTGTTGTAATTATTGTTGTTATTGTTGTAGTTACTCTTGGCTTTTTATTCGTTGTCATTGTTACTGTTGTTGTTGTTACTGTTGTTGTTGTTATCATTGATAATGTTGCTACAGTTTTTTAATTATTCCCTCGATTGCGGTAAAAATTTCACTTTCCGACCGATTGAATTTATAATTTTTCTCATACTTTTTCACACAATCAATTAAATATGAAGTTGTTTTGCACATTGTTGAAGCGGAAAAAAAACCACATTGAAAGGGAAAAATTATTGAAATGGAAAATTCATTGCAAGGGAAGAAGTAATGAAAAGGAAAATTCATTGTAGAGGAAAAATGTCAATAATTTCATAATTAAAGTTCAATGGATTTTCCTCCATCCCATCAAAAGTCGGTATGAGAAAAACCATTTTTTTTTCTCTGAGAATCTTTTGCATAAAAATGCCATTGATTTTCTTGTGAAAATTAATTTGACTCGTCGAGTTTTCCCAATGCAGCGCGATGCAGTGAAGTTCGTTTCCGAAGTCTTTTGTTTCGACC
Organism: Coelopa frigida; assembly: GCA_017309665.1. NCBI lineage: Eukaryota > Metazoa > Arthropoda > Insecta > Diptera > Coelopidae > Coelopa > Coelopa frigida. Next base: position 1,853,399 of record CM029563.1, on the reverse strand, counting down.
GCTGTACAAGCGATGAAAATTTCGAACACGAGGAGAATGCATGAAAAGCCGATTTAATGCTTTTGAACTTAAGTTGAATGCAATTGAAGGCGTCGGTCGGCCGGTCGGTCGTTTGGTTGTCGGAACAATGGCAAAATGTGGTAACGGACTTTCTTTCGTTGTCAAATCGATTTCAGACACCTTTTTGATGAACAAGACTTTTTGCCTAAAGAGGGTTTTTGTTTGTGTATTACATGGATTTGTATGGAATTCTCATGTTGGTGTAAATAGTTTTTTTGTAATGATCATTTGTGTATAATTTTCGTTTGTATGTATTTTCCTTTGTAATTCTCATTTGTTTGAAATTTTTATTTATACTTTATTTTTCACTCACACCAACACCCACAATACCAATCGAAACAAGTGCATTTGCCCCTTGAACCAATAACGATTGTGACAACAAAGAATGATTGATCGGTGGTTGTAGCTCCACCAATAGACACAGAAGCAAAGCCGTTGATTTGTAATTAAATCGTTGCTTCGGTTAAATGTCGGTGTGCCTTACAACATCACCTCGAGTTCAAACCACATTTCAAGACTAAACTGAGGATTCGTTCCAATTCTTGAATGAAGTCTTCGGGGTTTTTGACTTGGGTCAATTGCAATGAAGTCTTTTAAAATGTTAACATTTTAACTTTAATCATTTAACTTCATTCATTTTAACTTCATTTGAATTTTAGCAATTTAAACTCCATTAATTACGACATTTTTACTTCAGTCATTTGAACTCAATTCATTTGAATTTCCACCTCTTCGACTCTTCATTAACGCCTTCCTTAATTGTCCCATTCTTGACCTCCCTCTTCTCACTTCCTCTCATCATCATTTCCTTTCTTCTCTAATTCTCTTCTCCCACCCTACCAAACGTTGGTTCTTCTTTCAATCTCATGTCATATCATTGTTTTTTTTACAAAACTTTCTGCGTTTAATTTTCACAACTAACCTTGACCAGGTTTAGGTCTGCGTGATTGCTCGCATTGTGGTTCGTGTTGTACACTAAACATCGCTTAGCGGTTAACTATTGTTGTTGTTGTTGGTGCTGATCTTCTGTCAAACTCCAACACTAGTCGGTTATTACAACGAACGAACGAACGAACGAACCACGAGCCATGCGATTTTTCTAACTGAAATCTGACCGACAAATTTAATGCTTGGCCGCCGAAGACCTTCGTCGCTGGTTTTCAGTTTTCCCCATCGCATGAGGCGAATGGTTTTCCAAGGGGAGGGAAAGGGGATCGCAATGAGTGAGTGTGTGAGTTTTGTGTGTGTGAAAACAGGTCGTTTTTTGAAAATAGATGTTTTGGTTTTGAAAGATTTAGAACGATGAAGTTGAAATTGATAAATTTTCCTTTTAACAGATTTAACAGAAATTTATCAGTGGAAGATATATCGATCGATATATTGATCCATCGTTTTAAATAGAAAATATTCTGAACAATCTAATTTTTATATTTCATTATGTTTTCATGTTTCTCTCAATCATCAAGCATGAATTTATTTTCATCGTTGTTTGAACTTTTCTCTCACTCGATCCAGCCATCAGAGAAAGTTTATCTAAGAAAAGCTTTCGGAGATCTTTATCGACGCCCTAAAAACACGCAACACTTTACAGAAGTCAAGAAAAACTTCTTTCCGTTGTCTGCTTTCAGGCATCGTTCGTCTCAGTGCCAAACAAAAGACTCAAGACACGAACTCGCAGCTTGACTTCAGGTGCGGTTTTCGAATTAAACGTTGAAGTCTTTCTTTAAAATCTAAATTTTCTTTAAAAATTATTTAAACATTTATTTTGTTTTGATTTGAAAATATTCGTATTAAATTTTTTCTCTAAAATATTTCTCTACAAAAATATTTTTGTTATATTTTTTTCTCTAATTTTTGAAAATATTTTCGTCTAAAAATATTGTTTTCCCTATTTTACAATTTTTTTATGCATTAAATATTTTTTTTATAAAAATTATTGTCGCTCACCTTCTGGGCTTCGGCCTGACAATCTCGTGATTCGCGTCCGTGATGCAGAGCGGACTCAGCGCCCCCGCCAGATGCTCGACCCCGATGCGGCCCGGGTCCCAGCTGTGGCGGCCGGGCATGCTCGAGCTGTTGTTGTTATTATTGTTGTTGATACTACTCTTGTTATTGGTTTTGTTGTTAAGGTTGCTGCTGTTGTTAGCTTTGTTGCTGCTGCTGTTGTGACTGTTATTACTGTGGCTGCTGCTGTTGTTGGTGCCGCTGCTGCTGCTACAACTAATGTTGATGTAATTGTTGCTATTGCTGCTGTTGTTATTTACAATATATCTTGTTGTTAGTTATTACTCCACTGTTGTTGTGATTGTTGTTGTTCTTACTACTGCTCAAGGCGGTCGTTTTTGTTGCTGCCCCAAGCAACGTGGTTCTAGGCTGCGGGCAGAGGTGCAAATGGCAATGTTGTTGCTGTTGTTGTTGGAGAACTATCAGGGATTGATGTTGTTGTTGCTGGTGCTTTTGTTTTTGTTGCTGAAATTGGTGGTGGTGTTGTTTTTGCTCCAGCTGTTGTTGTTGCTGTGGCGATTGTTGCACTGAGTTTTTGTGGGACTTCGTTTTGAGATGGCAATGATTGTTGTTGTATTGGTTGGTGTTGTTGTTGTTGCAATTTATTACCCCAACTCGCAGCAACATTTGTTGTACTTGACTTCGCGACAATTGTTCCTATCGCTGGATCATTCAATGTTGTCGTTGTTGTTGTTGTTGTCGTTTCTGTTGTTGTTCCTGTTGCTGCTGCTGCTCCCAACGTTTTCGCCACGACTGTCGACGATGCCGTCGCTTGGAGGCTGCTGTTGCTACTGTTGCTGTTGCTGCTGGCCGACGTTGCTTTGGCTGCCAGCGCTGCTGCTGCTGCTGCTGCCGCGGTCGACGTCGCCGCCACTGCTGATGCCGAGTTCAAGTTGCCTGCCACCATGTGTTGTTGTTGTTATTGATGTGAGAGATTGTTCTTGACTTTTTTCTAAAGTCCTCTTTGTTGTTGTTGTTGGTTCTGTTATTGTTGCTATTCTCGACAACCTCTCGCTCGTGGACCTCAGAATAGAATTCGACAGTGAGACGTCGTCGTCTGAGAAAGGAATGAACAGAGAAAAAAAAACAAAAGAATGAAAGACTTTATTATGGAAAATATTGACATAGATTTTGCTGTTTTTGTTAGAATTGTTGTTGTTATTGTTGTTGGTTTGTCTATTGTTTTTTTTTGTTCCTGTTATTTTTAGTTATTAGTTCTCTCTTATCGAAATCCCTGTCAAAGGTAGGCTCGTAAATCCCCCCACACTCAAACACTCTCACACATGTGCCCTCATTTTGTTTTTGTTCTTTCTATCTCTATCCCTAACGTGTTCATGTTGTTATTGTAATTTTTGTTGTTATTATTGTTGCTGTTATTGTTTCTTTTCTCAACTAATTAGTTATGCTTTTGTTTTTTTCTCTCTAATATTTTTCACGAGTTTTATCATGACATTGTTGTTGTTGGTGATGTTATTTTGTTGATGTTGATTTTTTTGATGTTGCTATTGTTGTTGGTGTTGCTTTTGTTGTTGTTATTATTTGGCTTGTCCCTAATTTAACAGAAATTCTTTCGAACGGGCGTCGCCGAATCAAAAAGCTTTAATTGGGTGTCAAGTGGACTATTGTTATTGTTGTTTTCATTGTTCTTGGTCGTTGTTATTGTTTCGATATCTGTTGTTGTTTTTCCCTTTGTTGTTGTTGTTGCTATCGTTCCCGTCATGTTTCTATTCAAAGCTTTCCAGAGCTTTTGTATCTTGTCTTTTATCCATTGGCGTGAATTATGGCGCGAGTTACTTTTTTCATTGTTTCGAATCGATTTGATACACGATTGTAATGTAAAATGTTTTCATTTCGAGGGAATTTCAATACCGAATTCTGAGATCTGTCTGTCCCTCCATCAGTCGGTCCGTCGATTAATCCTCGTGTCCGTTCATCTAACGGAAGGCGATCATACAAATCATAGGATTTAGAGCCGTAATTTGGTAGAAGAATAGGCTGAGTTTGTGAAAATATGTCGAACGGTTAAATAAATCGGAGTTCTTTATAAATGACACTTCTTTATGAATACAAATTTTTACTTATGAGAATTTTTCATATATTAGAATTCTTCAGAAATGAGAACTTTTTAATATCTTCAGAATGAGAACTTTTTAACATACATTAATTTTACTGTATGAGAATTTTGGTGTATGAGAAATTTTTTTACATATATGAAGTTCTTTATAGAGAAATGTGATAAATCTTTTCATATGAGATTTCTTTATGAGAATTCTTTACAAATAAAAATTCTTCATATATTAGAATTCTTTACAAATGAAAAGTCTTTATATATTAGAATTTTTTATATATCAGAATTCTTCGAAAATCCACTTTTAATCCATTTTTAAATCCACAATAGAGAAAAATAGACAAAGAAAAATACTAATACTATATAACAACTTTTTAAATTGAGGTTTAATGATTAAGCATGAGCAAAAAAAAGATTAAAAAATCATAAAATTCTCAGAAAGCCTTCACGTAAAATTCAATATTTATGAAAGTTTAAAAATAGAAAGCATAAGAAAATCGTAAAAGTAAACGTCAATGTTTAACTTAAAACAATAAACAAAAAGTTGAAATTACAAAAAATCACAATTTAAGGCAAGCATGCAAATCAAAAGACTCAAGAAACGAACTTGACGTCTGCCTGCTGTGCGAAAAAGCGAAGCTGCAGTGAAATTTCCACCAACAAAGGGATCGCGTTTTCAAAACAGACACATTGAAAGCCACACGAGAGAAAATAATAGAATTTTAACAGCGGCATAAAACGACAGGAGGCGGCCGAGAACAAGGCGACTAGAATCGAGCTATGCGGCAAAATAATCAACGTCGCCGGCGCACGAAGCGCGGAATTCAATAAAAATTGCGCACAATGAAAGAGGGAGGTTGGCGTTTAGACTGGGGTGAGACGAGCTGAAGGTGATGGAATCCTCTTTCTTTCTCTTCTTCCTTTAATCGTCTCCCCTCATTCACTGGATGACAGTCGCATTGCAATCGTGTGCGTGCAGACATCTGGCGAGCACGCAAACGATGGCTGGAAGTTGGGAATCTGAATCGGAGTCAGTGGTTTGAGAATCAACGGCAGAGGTTGGAGAATCAAAGACAGAGGTTTGAGACTCAGAGGAAAGGACTGAAGGGTGTCAGGAATGGGGATTAGGAGAAAAGATTGACGATAGAGAGGAGAGATGATAAGGAGAGAGAAGAGTGAGAGATTAGGAAGCGAAGTGAAGAAGTGTGCCGCAAAAGCCCAAGCTGTGGATCGAGAGAGAGCAAAGAATGATCGAGAGACGAAAAAAGAACGTGGATCGAGGAACGAAAGAAGAACGTGGATCGAGGGACGATAGAACGACGTCTGCCGCTGCCATAATTGCATTCCGATGCGGCTCCGAAGTTCCGCCGCTTCTTGCTCTTGTTTAATTTTTGCACAATTTTTCCAGAGTCTCCCCCTCGACCTCTCAGCCACAACACCAACTGAGCTGATGACTTGAGCATTAGTTGTGTGAGCCGAGTTTAATTGTGGCTCAAATGTTGTTATTGTTGCTCACGTGTTATTATTGTTGCTCACTTATTTTTATTGTTGCTCACTTGTTTTTTTTATTGTTGCCAACTTGTTGTTTTTGTTCTTCCCTTCACCTTCCAGGCATTTGGCGAGAAGCACCAGCAATTATAAAATAGCGCAAAATTCTTGAGGAAGCTTCAAATCAAAGAGGTCGGGGGGAGGGAGAGAAAAATAATAAAGTGTAGTTCGTTTCTTGAGTCTTTCGTTTTTCTTCTGCACGCTTGGTTGGCTTTTCTCGCAGCCTCGGCAATTGTTTATTATGAAAATCACGTGGCAGGGCTTTAAAAGGATTTCGCTGTAAAACTAATGGGCGTATTTAGTATTTACCACGCGCGCGGGCAACAATATAATAGCTTTCGCTTAGTTTAATGGAAAACTTAAGCCACTTAGAGGCAGATGTTCGTTGGAGGAAAATCCCGAACCTTTGATTGCACCAGGAGGAGCGCGTTTTTTGTGCTAATTGAGTTATCGAAGAGACCAATAAATGCCGATTTCATTGCGGAAGTTGCGCGGTCGACGGCTGCCGTGTGGGAGGATGAAACGGGCTTTCAATTAAGGTTTTAGGGAATTAAAGTTTTATGACAATCATGACGAAACAATTGGGATTTGAAGAAAACTTTCGAGGGAATTAAAATTTTATGACAATAGTTAAAATATTTTTCATGAGTTAAAGATTAGGAAAACTCAGAGATTTGAGATTTTTATTTTAAAACTCAATTTTAATTGATGAAGAAATATATATGAAGTTGAGAAAACTTTTGTGTTGAAGGTTTGCAATTAAAATTTTATTATTTTTATATGTAATATATTTTTTTCATGAGTTAATTACGAAATTTCTGTTAGGTATTGATGATCCAAAATTAGTTTTTTCTTCATAAATTTGTTTGTAATATTTTTTATTTATTTATTTATTTTATTTTTATTTCTACTTTAATCTTAAATTTAATAAAAATATATTATTTGAAATTTCCTTGTTGTTTTTCATATTTTAAGAATATTTTTATAAAAAATTAATTTAATCTGAACTGATTGATGATGATTTCTTGCTTCAAATGCTGATCATCATTTTGGAAGGAAAAATTAACTCTTAATTTTGTGATCGTGGATAATACTTAATCCATTGTTGTTGTATACTTCAGTTGTCTGATATTTTTTGTGCGATATTTTTCGCTGTCTGATATCGCGTTTATTTTTGTTGCTGTTGTTGTTGTTGCTGTCTCGCTGCCACCGATCTTTGGGCCGCAATCGCGATCGAAACTGGTTCAGCGGCCGCGGCCCAAACTTGAGGGCAGCAGCAGCCAAAGAAGAAGAAGCAGTGAAAAAAGGAACAAGAACAAGCAACTGGTGAGAGTTCTTGGCTTTCTTCTGGTATTGACGAGGTTGTTGTCGTTGTTGTTGATGAAATTGTTGTTGTTTTTGTTGTTGCTGTGTTGACCGGAAAATGTCAGAAATTCTTTCGTGGCAAATTTATTTCCAGTGACGAGGTTTTTTTTATTTATATTTTTTTTTTTTGAGAAGATACTATCTTTGTTGTTGTTTATGATGCTGTTGTTGTTGTTGTTATCATAGCTGTTATTTTTGTTGTTGTATGAAGGTTCTTCTTCTTCATCTTGATGTTGTTGCTTATTTTTCGCTGGCATCATCAGCAACCTTTTTCATGTTCATCGATCGTTGTTCGCTGTTTGTTATTGTTGTTGTTGCTGCCAAATTTTTGCAGGCTACCGGAATTTCATACAACAACAACACCAATAACAACTACGACGACAACGAAGGAGCAACGAAGGTGCTCCAACAGATGTTGCCACCGGCACAAACAGCGTTGCCGTATTTTTGAAAAAAAAAAATTAAACCAGTTGAAATTCTTTCAAGTTGTTTTTTTTTTGCAAAGAAATTTAAGGTTTTGTTTTTTTGATGTTTTTTTTGTTTGTTGCTGTTTTTTGAATTCGTTGAGTTGTTTTTGTTTTAAAATTTTTGTTTCTGTTTTTTATTTTTGTTTTAAATTTTGCTCTTATTTTTTTTTTGATATGGTTTTTTGAGTTGATATTTTTTGTTGTTGTTGTGCTGTTGTTGTTGTAATTAGAGCCTATTAAAAATGAATGTTCGAAAAACACCCGCTGCCAACGAGTGCAAAAAACACCCTAATGAGCGGCCATTAGAGCGGCCACGCCTCGTTTTTGCCTCTGGTTTGTTGTTATTGTTGTTCGTTTCGTTTCGTTTGATTCGCCTGGAATTTCACCCCAGAGCGCTGCCACCTGTCGCTGACCGTCATTTGCACCAAATGAGCTGCCAAAGCGAACGCGATCTCGCACAAACACACATGAAGACGATAAATTCCTATTCACACACAAACACACACACATGCTCATATTAGGTGTACGACCCGCAGCTTCTCTTGTTCGTGATCGACTTCAATTTAATTACAAAAAAAGAAAAAAATGAAAAAAAATAAGGAAACCTTCTCATGGCAACCCTGTCATCAGGCAGCCCTGATTGTTTTTAGAGTCTTTTTGGAGGAGTGGTTTTGTCGATGTTGTTGTTGTTTTTGTCGTCGTTAGGTTCCCTTAACGAGGAAAGGAGTGAGAAAGGGATAGAGATAGAATTCAAGTTCGGTCAAGTTTTTTGGTATTGTTTTTTTATTGTTGTTCTTGTGATAGCTTTTAAAATACCAGCTTGTAATTCTTGTTGCAATTGTTTTCCATAATTTTTTGTAATTTTTTGTAATTATTTTTTTATTGTTATTAATGTAGTTATGGTTTTTGTAATTACAATTATTGATGCTTTTATTTTTTTTGTAATAATTTTGTTGTTTTTTATATTGTTATTATTATTATTGATGTTGTTGTGGATCATCTGGAAGCCAAACCTCACGATAAATGTACACAAAACATGCAACTAACGTCATAAATGTTGCAATAAAGAATCATAACAACAACAACCATAATCACAACAACAACAACCACAATACATAATCCACATTCAAAACAACAACCATAATCACAACAAAATTCACTATAATTACAACAACAGTCACTATAATTACAACAACATCGAGACGAATAAGAGGAAGAAGACAAACAACAACAACATGAGAATCGTATGAGATGAATATATAAATTAAATGTTATTAAAGAAAACAGTTTCATGATCTCGGGTTACGACAGAGACGCCCGCACTATGTGAAATAACACAAAAGAAAAAGGAACGAGGACAAGAAACGACGAAGAAGAAACGGTAGAAGAGAAATTATGGTGATGCTGATGACGAGTACAAACAACAACAACAAGGGGCACGATTTATGACACAACAATTTATGAAATAGAAATATGAAAAAAAAATTAAAATAAATATAAAAAAAATAATTAAAATAAATATAAAAAATAATACAAAAATTCAAATTAAACAATTTTTAAAAAATAATATAACATAAACAATAATAAACAATAATATGAATATGAAACAATAAATAATTGAATTATTACAAAAAAATATTTAAAAATTATGCAATTTATCAAATTAATAAGATATTAATTTTTTATTTTTTTTATATAATTTTCCATTTTCCACTTTCATCAAATTAATTTAGAAATAATTTCAATTTGTAGTCTCCACACATTCCTCACGAGCGGACAGACAGACAACGATTGGATGAATTTCAAAGAAATCGCGAGGAATAAAACTCGACGAGGAAACTGCTTTCGGCCGCGGTTCTAGCGGTGGCCACTGGAGACCGGAGCAAGAGGAAGATGAGATGAAAGGCCTGAAGGAGGACTCAGGGGAGAAGGAGATAGAGATGGGAGAAGACTTGAGTAAGATTGAGAGGGGAATGGGAGGAGATCGCTGACGGCGGGAGCTCAAGTCGGGGCAATCAAAATGCAATTAATCTCCGCATTGCACAGCGAGTCCGTCCATCGCTCGTCTCTCCATCCGAACGTCCGTCCGTCTGTCTGTCTGTCTGTCTGTCTGTCTGTCTGTCTGTCTGATCATCGCTTGAATCGCCATCCTTCGTCTCATCTTCCTTCCATCTCACCGTCCTTTAGTTCGTCTATCAATTTGTCAGTCTGTCCCCCAGTCTGTCTGTCCCCATGTCCGTCCATCTGTCTGCCTTTGATTGGCAACATGTCATTCCTTATTGCAGACGCTTTTTCATTAGAAGTACTTGTTATTTGTTTTTGGTTGCTGTTTGTCGCGACACTCATGATGATGTGGTTGTTGTTTTTTCTTATAATTTGTTCTTGTCATTTTTTTCTTATTTTTTGTTATTGTGTTTTCTGTTGTTGTTGCTGTTGCATGCCTCATGTCGACGACGGCACACGAGCTTGGAATGAAAGTCATGTGCTCGACTAATGAAAGTAGATTAATTGCCAACAACAAATAAGACAACATCTAAAGCAACAAATAACTATTACAACAACAATGTTGAGCACAAGAACAGAAAAAAAATAACTAAAAGAATCAATAGCTAATAGAATAACAACAACGACGTCAACAAGTTTTCCACATTTTCGAATTTTCCCTCAGTCTGCTGAGCTGGAGATTTTTCTGAAAAATGATGATCATTTCAGCTCTTCCTCTACCCAATCAATATCCACAATATCCCAGCTCGCCATCGTCTCATCTTTCGAGCTTGATTATCGTATTCGCCCCGCCCCCTTCAGGCCACGCCCACTTGCTCGCAATGAGGCTCCATTAGCTCAATTATGAGCCACTAATGCTCCATTAACCCAGATCCAAAGCCGGCCCAATCGACCGACCGTCCATCGAGTTTCGATTGGGAAAATATGGCCAGATTTTTTTTTTTGGTTTTCTTCGTTTGATTTCAATTTTAATTTCGGCATTTGCTTCTGTTGATGCTGTCGAAGTTGTTTTTGTTGATCTTAATTGCGACGCGAAAGTGAGAGAAGTCACGCGAACACTGATGGAATGGGGTCGGTGTTTGTTTTGGAGCGAATTAAATATTTTATTGTTTTCATATAATTTTTGTTTCTTTTTTTATATTTTTTGGTTGTTTTTAAAGTTGTTTTTAATTTTAAAGAATCATAAAATTGTTTATTGTTGTTTTTTGAATTTTTATCTTTTCAGTTTTTTAAAATATTGATAGAATTTTGTTTTTATTGGAAAAAAAAATATTGTTTAAACACTTTTTTCTTAAATTTTAAGGTTTATGAAATTTTGTTATACAATTAATTTAAAAATATTATATTTCCAAATAAATTTCATAAATTTTGTTATAAAATTAATCTTCTTGTTTTACATAAAATATTCTTAAATAAATTCAAATTAATTAAATTTAGAATTATAAATGAAATTTTGAATTATACATTTTTGCTTGTTTGATTTATTTATTTTATTTTTTAAAATTTGTCAATTTCTAATTGCATATTTTTTGCTTATTTTTAATTATTCTTATTAATTTAATATTTGAATTTTTATTTAATTTTTTTTTTTTTAATTTGCTCAATATATAAATTTGATTTATTACTTCTATTTGTTTTTCCTTTCCCACTGCCCTGCGTTAATCACCACCTCGCAGACAACGGAAGCCACACCGGCAACAATTTCAACACAACACTAACTACCGCGTGATCTGGCAACACTCCAGAGCAGCAACTGGACCACTTTTCTGCTCCACTAACTGCAACTCCGCCTCCTGCTTCCTTCCATTTCCTCCCCCCGCCCCCTCGCCTTTTTGCATTTCCTTCTCTTCTCATGCCTCCTTCACCCCGTCTCGTACTAAGCGAATCAGCAGAATTTATGAGTTTTTAATTTTTCTCATTTCTTCGCGATCCCGATGTGGCAACGCTACGGCTGCGGCTACGGTTGAGTGTGTGCTGAACACCGGGAGCCGTTTTTACGGTCTGCTGCAAATTGATTGCCTCCTCAGCTGCTGCTCGTGGACCGAGAGATTTTTTCCGCCGATCGAAAGGAAAAGATCGACAGAAGAGATCGGGAAAAAATCAAAAAAAATATCGACAGAAGAGATTGGGAAAAAAATCGAAAAAAAGATCGACAGAAGAGATCAAAAAAATATAGAAAAAAAATACACCGAAAAGATCGCTGAACAAGATCGGAAAAAAGATTGAGAAAATATAAAAAAAAATTGTAAATATAGAAAAATGTTTTTTTCATCCAAATTAAAAATTCTCGTCGCGCCCCGAAGATCGATTAATCATTTCGATAACTCAGGAACGACCCAAACCATTTTTTTCGGCTCCCTTTGGCGGCTCTCGCCAGGTGTCATTAGAACTTCTCCCGCTGACCCTTTGAACGAGGCTGGACTCGAAATTTGAATTTCGAAATTAATTCACATTTCAGAATTAATTCGAAGCGCCCTCGCAATGAATTTGAAGCCTGTGGGTCGAATCTCTCAACGCCAGACGAAGGCGTGCTTGACGACTTTTCTTCGGTCTACCGAAAAGTTGGGGAAAACTTCTCAAAGAACCCTTTTCCGATAGGAGTTTGTTGTTGTTGGTATGGTCGGTTGTGACTTTTTGTAGCCCATTGCATTATTTTCTGGCCGTTTGTATTCTTTGTTGGACAACTGTGGCTTTTGTGGCCCATTGTGGTTGTTTCTACCCATCATTAATAACGTTTATGAGTCTTACATAATGAGGCGTATGTGAGGAAAATCGTGTAGAAACAAATCGAAACCGAAAACCAGAACCAGAACCAAAACCACAAGAGGCGAAGACCTATCCGGCAGACGCCGAGGAATGTTAATCGCCCGCTCGGAGGTGGCTCCGGTGATCGTTTGGTCGCTTGTTTGTTTTGAAATGGAAACCCTTAGACAATAAAAAAATACCAAATTCAAGCAAAAAAAATACAAAAAAAAAAATTAAAAATTAAAAAAAAGTTGACAAAAATTTGAAAAACAAAAAAATTGTCAAAAAAAAATTACAAAAATAAAAATTTCAATAGCAAAACAACAAACAAAACGACTTTTTAAGCTATTAAAAATTATTTATCAAAATACCAAATTCGAATTAAAAATCGTTTTGCTCATCGCGTTTTATTGTCACGTTTTATTCATATTTCAGCTCGAGGCATTTGTGGTTTTTATTGCCTCTTGAGGGCAGGAAATGTTTGCAGACAATAATGACAAAAAAATATTGATAAAAATATTTTGATTTTGAAGAAAAAAAATATGTTGATGTTAAATATTGGTAAAAACAATATTTATATTGAACAAGATTAATGGATATTCAAAAAAAGTGGATATTGATGAAAACAAATATTTGGAACAAAATTTCGAGGTTGATTCAAAAATATATTGCTATGAAAAAAAATATTGTATTATGACAAAAATATATTTCTATTTGATCTAATATATATTTATTCCATAAAAAATATGTTCATACCGATAGCAAAATATTTTGTCGAAGACTACCAATCGCCTTGCTTTGGGTGTGCGAATCGTGGCACGCGAAATTCGCTGAAACCTTCGCGTGCGATTTTCTTTGACAATGAATGGAAATTGGAGCGAGCCACCTGCAGCCCCTCCACCAACTTCATCAACGTTTAACAGCAGTCGAGTCATGAAACTATTATGTCAATAATAAAAAAAAATAAATAAAACAACAACTAAAACAACAATAACTATCAGATGGCATTCAACAGTTGCAGTTGATACAAAAACAACACCAAAAGACTTGCCGCCATCGCATGTAAATCACGTTCATTAGAGAATGCAATTCCGCGCATGCGCCACCGCCTTCAACGTATTTTTGTTGTTGTTGTTCTTGGTATCTCTTTTTTTTATTCACTTAAGTCTTTCATGTTGCAGTTCATTGCTTTATTGTTGTTGCTGTTGTGGTTTTTATTTAATTTAAATTTTGTGGCCAATTCATTTAAAATATTAAAATTTTGTCATGCACAAGCTATTGACATTGTGACATGCAACCAAAGGAACAACAACAAAAATGAGAATATGACTACACCGTTACAATTACAACAACAATAACAAACACAACCACAACAACAACAACAACCACCTCAATTTAATCCACAACATTGTAACAGCAACAAAAGAAACGACAAAAGAATCCCAAACAAAAAAATACACAAAAAAGGCGAAAATTTCAATTTCAAGCCTTCAACTTCTGATGAAGTCATCGCGATAGACATTTTGACATATATGTCTATCCATGTGTCGACTTGGCCGACAAGTGAGATTGTAGAAAAACCTCATGAAAATCGCGGAAAAACCACGCAAAAATTCCAAAGCGTTTCAGTGTCAAAATGTCATGAACCGAGTTTTTATTAGGAAAGAATTCAAGAAAGGGAGGAGGGAAGGAAGAGAGAGAGAGAGAGGTGGATGAAGGAGAGAGGTGGATGATGGAATGAGTGGATGAAGGAGGAGCGAAATCGTGAAGTAGGAAAAATCGAAACCGTGCAAATTGATCGACGTTCGGCGTGTAGGTGTTGCTGCAGGTCACCGGGCGCATGTTCTCAATACGTACAACAATAATAAAAATCTCGGTAAATAACCGAAGGCAACAACAAATAGCCGGAGGGAGGAATAATCACAACACGACCACCAGAATAACCAATAACAAAAATCACCAAGACTAACAACAACATCGACAACAACTAAAAAAAACAACTAACAATAACTTCAACCAACACTCAATACAATGAAAGACAAAAATATCAACATTGCAGCCGATGTTGTTGTCTCTGCCTCAACGACTAACGGTTAATATTTATGTTGTTGTTATTGTTGTTGTTGTTCTACTGGTCGCCCGAACGTCTGCCAAGTCACTACAATCAACACTAACACACACACACACATACACATCGACACCTATGCATTTGGTTACGTACAAATTGGCAACAAGCGGCGAATTTGCAAATTTACGAGCATTTCCATGCGGCGATGGCGTTGTCGACGTCTGCGGGCGGAGAACTCACGTTGGGAAGCGTGTGGCAAACGGCCAATAACAGTAACAACAAAAATGACAACGAAAAAGAACAACAAAAGACAACAACAACTACCAACTAACACCAACACTAAGAGGCAATGTTATGGCAGTTTTATTGGCCAGCTTCAATTAGGGTCAAAAGCTAACGCCATCATCGTTGGCCATCGGATTGAGCCGAAAGGTTACCAAATTAATTTTCCAATTTCCCCAAACTAGGTAATGCACCTTGTTGTCATTGTTTTTGCTATTGTTGTTGTTGGGTCTAGTTCCAAACGAGGTTTTTAGCGCGAACTTCTACAAGTTTTCATAGGCAAATAAGGATATGCTTACATGTAGAATTTTAGGAAAAAATATAAAATAAAAAAATACAATCAAATTAAAAACAAAAAATGCAATAAAAACTAAAATAACAATAAAAATTAAGTGTGCAATATAATAAACATTTTTATTACAAACATTCCCGAAGAACTTTTGTTGAGGAAACGAAAGACTTAAGACACGAACTCCCCGAGGCATTTCTTTTCTTCATAAATCCGACTTTCTTTGTGGAAATTGTGAATATTTCTGATTTGTTTTACAGCACTCAATTTGAGCTGATCATCATTGAGCTATACTCAAACGATAAAAGTTAGTAAACTTGAGCTAGGATCTTTAGTATCTCCTTCTTATATATCTCTCTCTCTATTTTCACAATACATTATAATTCCTATTTATTTGTTCTTCCTCTCAACTCCTCATGCCTATTTCCTGTTCCCATTCAACTTCGCGAACACTTCCTTCGCCGATCGAAGCGAGGCTTTTGTTTTAATTTTGACGTCGGCGTCGCTGTCGACTTCAACGTCGCTGAGCTTCCTGCTCTCATTCAAACGATGTTTTATTCGCGACTCGAGTCTATTTCTCAAAGGAGAGAATCGCGAAAAAAGATCACAACACCTAAACCTACAATAAAAACACTATGAACAACAATAAAAACAACATGAACAACAATAACAACAAAACGATATGAACAACAACAACAACGGCGGCGGATGAAACCAGTTCTCGGCGAGTCGGTGCCAAGGATCTGGGCAGCTGTTGCTGCGCTGGCTGCGGTCCGTGGCCCGACTTTAAAAAATACCCTCGAGGATAGTCAACCCGAGAATCGAGAGCCATCGAGAACTGGAAATCAAAATTAAGGAAGAACGGGAGAAAAATGCAAAAAGACGATGACGACGACAATGTGAACAACGAAAACACAGTAAGAAAAGGGAGAAATATAAAAATAAGAAATGGAACTAAATAAAATAAAAACTAAAAATGACAAAAAATACTTCTAAAATAATAATAAAAATGGGAATCAATATTTTATTAAAGAGTTGAAAAAAAATAATAATCAATAAATGGAAATATAAGTGAAAAAAATAATAGGAAAACATTTAAAATAAAAATGAGAATTAAAATTAAATTGAAAAATTCAAGAAATATAAAAAATTATCTAGAAATATAAATTTTTTTTTCTTACCTAATAGTGATGTAAGATAAAAATTACAAAAAGGACAAATAACAAGAAATTATCAATTAAATAAAATGAGAAATTAAATAAAAATTATATATATAAATGAATTAAAGAAATTCTAATAAAAATTTTAATGACAAGAACTCAAGTTAGAAATAAAAGCAATAATAAAGGAATTAAATTAAAAGAGACAAGTTAGGTCGACAAGAAGCAAATAATTTAAAGTTATAAAAAGAATAAAAAATATAAATAACGATTTTATACGATACATAAATAACAAAATGAGAAATGGGAATAAAAATGAGGGAAGAAACTAAATTTATAAAAATGAAATTGAGAAAAAAACATGCAACCGGAAGAAAAGTAAAGGACAAGTTGAGGAAACGAAACAAAAACGAAAACAGAACTCGATGGAATGCGTGGAAACGAATCCAGCGAGGAGGCGAATTCTTCGCCAGCCTCTGTCGCTGTCGCAGCCGCAGTCGCGATCAAAGTTGGAGCCCAAAACCGATGACGACAGCATCGAAACTGGTTCTGCAACTCGTCCTTAGTTCGTCCCCTGGCCTCGCCACCCATCTTCGGCCCTCTTCATACAAACTCTTGATACTCTTCCTCACATTCTCGTCCTTCTCTCCTTCTCTCCTCCTCTTCCTCCTCCTCCTCTTCTTCGTCGACTTCCTTTTCACCTCCTCCGCCTCCCACCCGACTGTTGGGCAATGCTCTGCTAGACAGAATCCAACTTCTCTCCTCATCCTTCTCTGCCTTAGACTCTATTTTCTACACAACAACAGTAGGATTGAAACCCTTTTTTCTCTCTTCTGCCTGATGTTGTTGATATTGTAGTTCTTATTTTTGTTGTTGTTAACATTGCAGTTGTTGCTGCCATTTAGCGAATTCTCTCCCTGAAGGAAAATTATTTTCTCGCCGCGCGATCGATCGGCGACTCTCCAGAGTGAGGGCGAGAGAGAGTTCATTAACACCTCAGTGAGAGGTTGGCAACACTGTCGCGAGAGAGGTGGGGTGAATATTGAGAAAAAATCACTTTATCGATTGTGATCCACTGATGTCAACGGGAGGTGGGGCGAGAAGCGGACGAAGCCTGAGGTCATCGAAAGGTCGCACCCATCGTCATCGTCATCGTCATCATCATCGTCATTATGGTCATCATCGTCGCCGCCAGCTGCACCTCAGGTGTCACAGACGAGACGACCCCAGAAGTTTCCAAGAAGAATTGAGACATCAACTCGGTCTAAGCCGTGATTTTAGAGACCTCTCCATCAATCTCCCCATCTCTTTCACACGATCTCTGGGTCGTCTCTGAGCAATCGATTGGTTTGAATGGATCAATCGATTTTAATGACTTTGATGGCTTTAGATCAATTTGATGCTTTGGGTGAATTTGATTGCTTAAGGTGAATTTGATTGGTTTGAATGAATTTGATTACTTTGGGTGAATTTGATTACTTTGAATGAATTTGATAGCTTTACATGAATTTGTCAGATTTTAATAAATTTGTTGATTTTAATGAATTTTCAATGAATTGATGACTTCAGACCATGCGATGGATTTCCCTTCAATAGCATTCAAAGACTTTCGGCTTTCGATTCGATATCTTCGATTGCTTTAGGCCTTTTGGTAATTTGAAGGGCTTCTACGAGGTCTTTCATCAATGGAACAGCAATTCACAATAAAGAGTTCGGAGTGAAAATTAGTGTGAAGAAAAATGATTTTGGACTTATAAAAAGTCTGACTAAAAATGAATGATGTCAAAAATGAGAGAGAAAAAAAAATGATTGTAAAAATGATCGATAGAAAAAAAGACTATGGCAAAACGATAAACGAAATGTTTAAAAAATGACAAATTTTCAGCTTCAAAAAAGCCGAAATCCATTCTCAAATTACGCTCGTTGGCCTGAAGGTAAAATATATCCGTTGTTGTTGTTGTTGCGGTTTCTGCCGTTTTATGTTATATGACAGATTTCGATATATGTTCTTTTGAAAAGTGAAAATGATACGGCGCAGTTGAGCAGCCCGATGGCGACGGACAGAGATTCTTAATTGGGGACATTTGGTTAACGAATTGAGGACGTCTAGCAAGATAGAGACAAGTTCTGGTAAGAGGTTCTATAGAGAAAAACCACATAGAAATTCCGTAGAGAACTTTATTCAGATTTTACCAATATATTTTACCAACTTCTTTGCCAAATTTTCTCAATAAATAAAAATTCTACATTCTCTTCTTTTTCCATCGAATTGTATAACGAAATTTTCACACTGAGTTCTTCAACATTTTTTTTATCAAAATTTATAAAAAAAAAGTTCAACAATATTTTTTCAAAAATAATTCTTAAAAAATTTCAGCAAAATTTTCAACAAAATTTTTTAAAAACATTTTGAACCAAATTCCTCAACAAAATTATTGAAATAAATTATTTAATTAATTTTTTAATAATCGAAATTCTTCTTATTTTTAAAAGGAAGAATTTCTTTCAATTTAAACTTTTTCAAAATATTCCTTCAATTAATTTTTCTTCCCTCTAAGATTTCTCGACACCTTCCATCACCTTGATCAACTTTCGCCTACCAACGATCTCCAACTAATCCCACCTCTGGCTGCCTCCACCTCCAGAGAAAGATCTTACTCAACGAAAGTCAATTCTTCTTCTTCTTCTTCTTGGACGAATGGTAAATATTCCACCTCGATTCTGGCTTCTGGCTCGCCTCCAGACCCTTCGGCCACAGACAGAGTTAATTATTGTGGTTCGCACGAAGCTTTCAAGCTCAGAGCGTTTCCTCTTCTCATCCCCGATGTTTGTAATTTTTTGTTTCTCTTTCACGGGATGTGGGCAAAAAATCATCGACAGAGGATGGAGGAAATTATTATTTTTAGACGCGAGACGCGATGCTGGTTAAAACGCGAGCTCATCGCCTTCAGCTTTAAGTTTTTCGCTCCAGCTACAGCTGCTGCTGCCGGTCGGTTTGAATTTTTTCATATAATGATGATTAATTGCAGCGATGATCCCTCAAAAGATAAGACGATTCCTCGCCTCTTCCCTTCAATCGCACCATGCGATCGTCTATTGGCGATCAAACCATCAGCGATCGGCAAACATCGATCATAAATCATCGCCTTAATTGTTGTCACTCGCGATTTTCGTCGTGGGCTTCGCTCAAGTTCACAACACATCGCCTATCGTATATTTCTGTCTCTCTCTTTTGGACCCTTCTTCTCTTCTCTCGTTCACACTGTTTGTCCCTTCCATTAATTCTTTTTCTCAACCTCTCCCTTGGCTTCTCCTTGTTGTGGGTTTGATTTCAAATTTATCGCTTTTATTTTTCTTGATTTTGTTGTTTGCGTCATCGCCGTGATTCAACGAACTCTCGGCAGCAACAAAAAAACAATGATGGTGAATAGAAACACTAACAATGGTCATTTCCAACAACAACAAAAACATTAGCCAATATCAACAACAACAACAAGAATGTTATGACCAATAAGAAAAATGCGAGACTTGCTAATGAGCCTCGGAACCTGCGACGGTTCGGCCTTTTGTTAGCTTTAGATTCGCGTTCCAACCTCAACCATCTGTCTCTCTAATCGTCTGTCCATTTGTCTGTCCCATCGTCTGTCCCTTCGTCTATTTATTCGTCTATCTATTCATCCATTTATCCAACCGTCCGTCCGTCCGTCCGTCTGTCGACAGGTTTCTCAAGTCCCGGGTCGCACCCTGATAAACCAAAACGAGACAATCGACACAATTGATAATGAAAATGGAAACCTTCGAAGGGCAGGTGGACCAAGCGATGGATTGTTAATGGATTATGGATGGATGTATTATGGATGGAAGTATTATAGATGGATCGATTATGGATAGATGGATGTATTATAGATGGAAGTATTATAGATAAATGGATTATATATGAATGGATTATAGATAAATGGATTATATATGAATGGATTATAGATGCATGGTTTGGTTTATAGTTGAATGGTTTGGTGTATAGTGTTTTCATCATGGAACTTCGTAATAAATTGCACTAAAATTTACTCTGAAGTTTCCAAATCTAGAAAAACACGACACAAATCTCGCTATAAATTTCCAACTCGTGAGCTTTTAATGGCAACTTCGTCTCGCCTCGATATCGTGGAGATTCCCGCAGCGCTCGACACCTTAACAAGAGTTTCAAAACGCGCGCGAACGATATCTCGAAATGGTCGGACGGTCCTCGTTAATGAGACGTCCCGCTGTGCGAGACTCGAAATGAGGTGTAATTAAAATTCAACCAGAGAACGAATTCAACTAGTGGAGGAAATCAACTAGTGGAGGAATTCCAACAGGGAACGAATTTAACTAGTGATCGAATTAAATAAAATTAACGAATTCAACACATGATTAAATTCAACCCCTGAACGAATTCAACAAACGATCGATGAATTTATCGATTGATCACGACAAAGGCGAGCAAATGATGCTGGGTATAAATTTGTGGAATTTGTCCATCGATTAGCATAATTTATGAGACACGCCCCCATCATAGAGGAGTACGATCTACGCCCACTACAAACCCTCGACGACCCCGAGAGTGTTTCGTGTTGAGAATCGAACGAAAGTTTGTAAACTTTCAAAATTCCTCTCATTTCGAGCGAGGTCTGTTTTATAGAAGCACATTCACTATATTGGATTACGCCTCCTTTGTGAAGGAATGCCTTCTTTATTAAGGTACGCCCACTTTATGTGGCCACGCCTACTTTATGTGACCACGCCCTATTTCTGAGGCCACGCTCACCGTACATCAAATCGCACTCAACGCTGCAATTAAATTCCATTCATTAATGTTTCGCAGGAGGCGGACTCCCGGAAGAAGAAGAAGATGAGAATGAGACAGAAACAAGGAGGATGTTGTGGTGGAAGAGGAAGATGTGGAGGAAGAGGATGATGAGGATGAGGAGGAAGCTGAGGGGAAGAAGGCGGTTGTTGTTTTCCGTGCAACATGACCCGCGGGCATGTTGAGCAACTTTGTTGCCAACAATCAATAAACATGGGCGCAAAGCATGCGTACGGCAGCGACAACAACAACAACAACTACAACAACGATGACAACATAAATTCACAACAACAACAACCATGATGATGATGACAACAAAATCGAAAACCACAACAGCAAATAACAGTAACAACAAAAATAATAATAATAAAACAAAAACGACGACAATAACAATATACGGCAGCATCGACAGCGACAACCACATGGTTGCCAAAGGGCGTACGAGCAATTTGTGAGAAAAACAAAAACACCAACAAATCAAACAAAAAACAACAACACCAACAACAACAACAAAAAACAACAACACCAAACTATATCAATAACAAAAACAACAAAAATCAATTCGAAAAAAAAGAAAAACTCCATCGAACATAACATGAAACGAAATGAAAACAAAAACAGGAAAAACAAAATCAATGAAAAAAACTTTCTCCGATTTCGATCGAAATTAATGCGAACGATTAAAAGACCACAAAAATCCAGACGAACCCAGAGGGAAGACGACGACAAGGTGGAAAAGGCAAAGATCGAGGAGGAAGAGAGAATGGAATAGAAGAGAGAAAGAGATAGAAGAGAGCTTGATGTGGAAGAGAGAATGAGACGGAAGGTAGAATGAGATGGAGGTGAAGGAGGAGCAGGAGTCAGAATATTTGTTCTTCGTTCGACGTCTCTGATTGTAATTTATTCTCGTGGATGTCTTCGTTTTCGAATGTTTCTCGCAGACTAGCTGAGAGTGAAGGAGACGGATGCAATAGATAGCAGGTGGATTAGGTAGAGGAATCTAATTTAGTTGGTGTGATTTTATT
Organism: Coelopa frigida; assembly: GCA_017309665.1. NCBI lineage: Eukaryota > Metazoa > Arthropoda > Insecta > Diptera > Coelopidae > Coelopa > Coelopa frigida. The sequence continues at coordinate 1,831,471 of CM029563.1, read as the reverse complement.
CTTGATTTAGATATTAATATTTAAGTTAGAAGAAAAATAAAACAATCAATAGGAAAAAAATTAATTTAATTTAACATTTCATTAAAATATTCAATGTAAATTAAATTTCAAAAAAAATTCAGAGTTGTTTGTGAAGATATTTTTCAGCATTAATGAAATTTTTAGAAAACTTCCCTCTTAATTTCAATTAATTTTTCAAACTATTAAAAATTGATTATAATCATTAATGGCCATATAAAATTACTTCTTTACAAAATACTCAAAAATCCTGTTAACCTTTTGATTTATTTATTTTTTGAACAAAATTCCCCGTAAGCGAAATGTCAAATCCGGCGTCATCGCGTCCTCCTCGTCCACGTCAGCGGCTGCGTGGAATGCGGCAAGGCGGCTCCTCGTCGCATCCACCGGCCGCCGAGTAATTGACTTCGACTCTGAGCCGCACCGTCGGACCCCGTCAGTGTCGTCGTCGTCGTCGTCGTCGTCGCCCTGGTCGTCGGTCTTGGCCTGGTCAGTCTTGGCCCGGTCTGTCCCTCCCTGGTCACTATTAACCCGTCCCCCTGGTTGCTTCAACGCCTCCCCAACCCCGCCCCATTCTCTCGGACCATGCGTCGCCCGCCCCTTTCTACGCATTCTTCGACGATGTGTCCGCGACTCGCGAAATGTGGAGTCCAACTGAATGACTTGTGGACAGACAGACAGAGAGAAAGAGAGACGGACGAATGGTCAGAGTGAACGCCATGAAATGAACAGTTAGGCAGGCGACAACAACAGCAACAACAACAATCGGAACAACAACAACAATAATGAACAGGTAGTTATCATCTTGAATGTTGCTATTTCTTCTGCTTCTGCTGGCGTGTTAATAAATGGCAATGCTGCGGGTCCCGGAGATGCAAATCGGAGATGGTTTCCACCGATCTTTTTTTTTCCTTATACTCCTCTTCCTTCACCTCCTTTCCTCATCCTCCTTCCTCTCCCATCCTCCTTCATCTTCCCTCTAATTCTCCAGCCTCAACTCCAGCTCGACCGTTAAAATCTGCGTTCATAGATTTTTTTATGGAAATTCCTTTCGAACATTTTCCATAAGTTCTCATGTCCTCGCCTAGCTGTTGATTCAATAAAAAAGCGATATTTATGATGGGAAAAAAGAAGAAAACAAATGCGAAAGAAGAAGAATAAGAACGAGGCGGATGGAACGTGAGCCAGAAAGTGGAGCGAGATTTGATATCATCGATTGAGAGAATTGGCGATAAATTAAAAACAAATTCCAATAGATGGAAATTAATGGTTTAAGCTTAAAACTTGTAGCAGGAATTTCATGAGACATTTAAAATTTTAATTAATATTCATAAAACTCTAAAAATTTCCAAACAAAAAACCAACATGACCCAAGAAAAAACGTAGTCACAAAGAACCAACAGAATAAAATCATCTGAAGAAAAAACCGTCTCCAAACAAAAGACTCAAGCAACGAACTCTTTCCTCCCTCTGCCTTCAGGAAAGTGTTTTCTCCATTTTTCCTGCACTGTTTTTTTTTCTTCCTCTCTCGATTATCAATTCAACAACAGAATTGAAAAAGTAGCCAACAACCACAATAGCAACAAATTTGACAACAGTAAATTCCCAACAATCACAACAAAAATAAAAACAACCAATGAAATGGAACTACTGCAACTACAACAACAACATTAACAATAACAATAACAACAAGAGAATGAATAGCAGCAGCAGCATCAGAAGTAGTTGCAGAAAACGTGCAACAAGATAAATAACAAAAAGGAAGAAGAAGAAGAAGTCAAACATACTCCAACAATCATAACAACAACAATATGAACGGAAACGTAAATGCGGTCACGATTTTTTCCATCATTTCGACTTCAGTTACGTCTGTGTTGTTGCTGTTGTTATTGTTTTTTGAATGTTTTTTTTTGGTCTTATGGATAGTTTTATTGTTGTCTCTGTTTTGTTGTCGAAGAAATGTTATTTTTGCTTTTCATATTCACGTTATTTTTGCATTTTTCAGCGTCTTCGATTGTTTTTTTATATTTATTTTTGTTGTTGTTGGTGTTGTAGTCGTAGTAGGATTTGTTGTGGTTTTTGTGGTTATTTTTTTGTTTTTAATTTTTTTTTTTTTTAGTATGATTATTTCTGTTTTAGTATTTTCTTTTTATTCAAACCGAAGTGCATTTTGAAGTTTGTCAATTTTTTTTTTTTGGTTTTTCTCGCTGACGTTGTCATGTCTGATGTCGATGTTATTGTTGTTGTTGTTTTGCATGACTGTCGCCGCGCAAAATTCCTCCGCAGAGACGAATGGACAGCAACAACAACAGCATTGACAATGACAACAACTATGACAAAAACAACTCCAACAATGACAACTAACGTCTCGACGACATCGACGACGTTGACGATGACTCCGACATTAAAGCGACAAGGAAATGCCAACCGATGACAGACATTGGAAGAGGTGAATTTGAAAATTTCGCAATTTCAGATAAAAATGCAAAACCAGGAAAAATAATAGAAAATCACACATACGTGATTATGTCAATATATCGATATGTATATGTCGAAATATCTGAAATCGGTGACGTCAAAACTTTCAAAAATTCTTCAGACCCCTGTCAAACGAAAGACTTAAGTAACGAACTCGCAAGGGGATTTCGCAAAAAAATGCGGAAAAAATTCAAGAAAAAAAACGAAAAAAATCGAAAATCGCTCGATTACTTTTGAACAATACAAAAGCAACATGACATTGCATAACAACAACAATATGAGTAATACGAACAACAACAACAACAAAAAACTGAAATGAGTTGACATGACAGCGGCAATTAATCAAGCGGACACGAAGCTGTGGGGGAGAGAGAAAAGGAAAGGGAGAGCAAGAGTGAGAGGAAGGAAGAAAAAAGCCCACAACAAGAGGAACAACAACAGCAACAAACGATGATGGCGACAGCAAAAGGGCAGTTGGGCAGAAATTCTTGGAGTTTTTTAATTGTCAAAGAGAAAGTGATTTGCAGCCAACAACAATAACAATAAATAATACCAACAACATAGACAGACAACAAAATAAAAACGACAAGAAAATAACAACAACAATACGATAAAAAATGACAACAACAACACAATGCCGAAGACTTCGACAGCAGACTCGACTCAACTCAGCTCAACATTCTTCAGCTGTGAAAATTGGGTCAACGTCATGCGTGGACCGGCCGACGTTGGCCCAGCGATGACACACGACGCGAGGGGGCGGGGGAAGAGGGCGTGGCCACAGCAGCATCATCATCAGCATCAGCATGAGAATAATAGGAAGCAGCTGATCAGGCGACTGGAGTCGATGCAAAGGAATATTTTTCTGTGGCCACAAATGATGATGAGCTCGAAGGAGACAAGAGGACAAAGGAATCAGTGAAAAGGAGACAAGAGTGAAAGGGTGGGAAGAGGACAGAAAGGAGACAAGAGAACAAAGGGATTCAAGAGAAAAAATATGATAGGATTGAAAAGGAAATAAAAATGAAAAAGAAAGAAAATATATATGAGACAAGAAAAAAATTAAAAAAATGAGACCAAAAGTAAAAGGGGTCAAAACGAAGCAAGGAGAACGAGGAGATTGTCAATTTTTGCATCGATCGATCGATCGTTCGGTTCTGCGAATTAAAATTCATTAAAAATCAATTAATTATATTTTTCTTTCCCCCCCTCCCCCCATTCGAATTCGATACCTTTTATCGGTGAGACGATCGATCGATCGGTGGATCGGGTCAGGCGAGGGATACAAAAATGTGGGTGTGTTCGATGGTGACGACCTCAGCAACAGCTGCAGCAACGACTTCCAGCGACTTAAATTCAATTCCAAGCCCAACTTTGAGTTCAATTCGAGCTCCGGAGTCGTCAATTGTTTAATTGTTTATGCAAGCGCATTGTTATCGTGTTGCAGTGGTTGTTGTAGATGTTGTTATTGTTGGTGTAGATATTGTTGGAATTGTTGTTGTAGATATTGTTATTGCTGGTGTTATTGTTGGTATAATTGTTGCTCTTTTTTTTGTTGTTTTTATTATACTTTTTGTTACTCTTGCTCATGCTTATGTTGCATAGCTTTTGAAATATTTTGACATCTGACACTTGCTCCAAATCTCCACAACGGAGCCGTTGCTTTCGCTGTTGCACCGACGTCGACCGCCCGACCACCACGATCGATCTATCGATAGATTGTTGTCGCAAGGTTAGACTGACGAAGGTTGTGCCATGACATCGACCAGGGATCGATGGAAGGGGGTCAAGGGTTGGGCAATCGGGGGCTCCATCGACGGGTGCAACAACGGTTTCAACGAAATGTGATTCAACGAAAGGAGGACTTAATTTTTTGTAGTCAAATTCAATTAGTTATTGTTTAATAATTGTTGTATTGTGTTATTATATTTTTTTTTAATTTCTGATAGAGAAACACAAATTTCATTTTTTATCAATTATCAAGAAATTTCGAAAATTTAAAATCAGAAAATTTTATAAATTATTGAGAAATTAATTTGGGAAACTGAAATCAATTATTTAAAATTTTAAAAGAAAAAGAAAAATAGAAAAGAGGAAATTTTATCAAATCTCAAGAAATTCCCAACCGACATATTTTCAGAAGCAAAATAGAAAATGGAAATTCTATCAAATCTCGGGAAATCGAATTCAGAAAATTCCGGCATCATTTCCCGTCGCAACCTAAATATTTTTGCAAATAGATACTACAACAATATACACAATAACAAGAGAGAGGAAAAATATGTCACAAATAACCACAACAAACAAGCGAAAAGAACGAATCGCATTCTAGACAAACGTCAGCGTTGCCACTTTTTAAAATGGCAGCAACAACAAGAGGAGACATTAAATAAATTCCAACGGACAACAACAACATCAACAGCAACAACAACAAGAAGAAAAGAAACAACTACAGCATCATCAACTATAGAAACAACCACAACAAACGAGATCAACTAAGCAGAAAAAAGCAAAATCGAAAATAAAAATAAATAAATAAAATAAACAAAAGAAATATTCAAAAAAAAGCAAAAGAAATAAACAAAAAAATTAAAAAGCAAAAATCACAAAAGAATAATACAAAAAAATTTACAAAACAAAGATTTGAACATAAATTCGCGATATTTATTTTTATTGACTTGTGCGGCGACTGCGGCGGCGCACGCGGCCAACAAAAGCGACGTGGCTTAAATGCCATAAACAACAACGAGCCAACCAGCCTACAAAAAGACGGCAATAGCAACGAAAGAAAAAGGAAAAACGACATCAGGGAAAAATAAAAACAATAAGAGCAAAAATAAAAACAACATCAGAAAATAAAATAATACAACAAAAATGACAATTACAGCAACAATAATAACAATTACAGCAACAATGATGACAATAAAAGCAACAACAATGACAAACAATAATACTTATAGTACCAAAAACAACAACAACAATAACACCAACAACCGGAGGCTGGGGTGCAAAAGACCTTTTTCTGAACGCTTGTTTATTGTGGGCCTCATTTCTGTCTCTCTGTCTGTCTGTCTGTCGGTCTGACTATCTGTCTTTTCTTCTACTTGTTCGCCTGTCTATCCACGCGAATATCGGTACGCGTGGTTGTCTCGACGTCGTCGTCGTCGTTGCTTGTTTTTGGTCTGGCTGTCGCTTCAACTCTTCGATCGCCCGTTGATTTTCCTCGCCATCCACCTTCGTTTCTTCCCTCATCCTTCAGCTCACTGTCTGTCTGTCTTTCTTTGTCTGCTTCTCCCTCTCCCTTCTCCTCTCTCCCTCCCTCCGTCTCTTTCATCTGCCTCTCAGTCTCTCTTTCTCCTTCGCTCCCTTTGCCATGCCGCATTTTCCGCCACATTTTCTGAGGCATTAAAAGAGCCTCACAATAATTTAATTGCCACAAAGGGCCAGAATTTGCACACTCACACACTCGAAGCACATATTCTCCCCTTCATATACACACACACACACACATATTCTCCACTCTACACATAAATTATCCACCTCACACACACACATTCTCAACCCCACTCATACTCCCATACAAACCCCACTTATATAAACTCCCCACGTGAGCACTCAACGCGTGTCTCTTTGAAATTAAAACCAATTGTTTTCGATTTTTTTTCTCTCTCTCGAGATTTTCTGAAACATTTTCAATTGTTCCCCCAGTCGATTGTTGTTGTTGTTGCTATTGGGGTCTCAAACTCGTAAACTCGAGTACCATTTGTTCGGCCGAGTGATAGCTTAATAGACAGTCGGACAGACAGAAAAAAGTTGGGTCGAGCGATTGCTGGAGGCAGCCAGCGGCCGAAATGAATTCGAGTGCCTTGTTTTTTAGGGATTCGATTTCAAGTGCTCTTCGTTGTTGTTATTGTAGTTGTTCAATCATTTCATTTTTGTTATTGTACAATCCTTTTTTTTGTTCGATTCGTTTTTGTTGTTGTTCAATTCATTTTTGTTGTTCTTCGATTCATATTTTTTTTTATTACGATTCAATTTTGTTGTTGTTGTACAATGAGGAAATAATTGTTTGAGAAGTGTTAAGCACAAACAAAAGACTTAAGCAACGAACTTGACAGCCGTTTGTGAAACCTTTCGAACCCAGCTCGAGGGGGTTCGAATGAAACTTAACAGGATTATAAAATTTGGGAAAAAAAAATAAAAATACAAAAAAAAATATTAAAAAGAAGAACATTAAAAACAAAATAAAATATGTTTGTATAAAAAAATAATTAAGTTAAAAATTAATAAAATAAAATATGAAAGAAAACAAATTATTAAATATTACTGATAAAAACAACAATAATCAAAACATAAAACAAACAAAAAAAAAAAATTTCAAACTAAAAAAAAAAATGAACAAATTCCATTTCATTTCCTAAAATTGAACATCATTAGAATTCAACGTGGGTTAAGTTATTGGAATTTTACTAATTTTGTTAATTTATTAGTTTTTAAATCTTTTTTTGTATTTAGTTTTATTTTTAGTTGTTTAATTTTTTTGTTATTTCAGCTTTTATAAACTCATTTGTTTAATTAAGAAAACATTCAAAGTTCACTGAAACATTGATTAATGCCACAACTTAAAGCTCAATTAGACGCTATTACCAAATTAAGTTTGGCAAAGAAACGAAAGACTGCGGCAACGAACGCGATGAGCTAACACCGTCGAGACAGGGACCAAAAAAATAATCGATAAATCCATAAATAATAGCAAAGTGTAGCCGAAAATGATCCACGGACCCGATGGCCCCAACCTACCTTCAGCGGCTCCAGCGACGCCCCGACGACGGGCTCCATTGAAATGTCATTTGGCCGAAATGAATGGTGCTTCCGCAAAAAAAAAAAGAGAACAACAACAACGATGGACGACGATGAAAAACCGAAATCAATATTCAAAAATAATCCACGAACGGTTCACGGCGACTGCGACGCCAACGACGACTGCGACTGCGCCAGTTGTGCAATTAAAATGGCGGAAAATCGTTGGCCAAAATCGCAGAAAATCGCAACGCGACAAACGACACGACGACGGTGACGACAAACAAAACGACGTCGACGCGGAAAAGAAACGATTTTCCTAGCTTAATCTCGTTGTTATTGGGGCTTTGTTTTGGATGTTGTTGTCGTTGTTGTTGTTGTTATTGTTGTTATTTTTCCGTTGTCGTTATTGTTGTAACCGATCGATGGAAAATCGAACTGTTGTGGAAAACAATGGAATCTGGCGCACTTTCACTTTTGAACCTTTTATTTTTCCCCCATTCGATTTGGAATCCGAATTCCTCGCAATATTCGCTTGGCTTTTCCTTGTCGAGCGTCGGGCGGACTTTGTCAGGGTTGCCAAATGTATTTCAATAATTTCCAATTAGAAAATACACAAAACCACGTTTCAAAATTCAAAAACTTTATTTTATTATAAATATTCAAATATTTTTATATATTCACTAAATTTTCTGAATCTTCAACATTTTTAAAATTCACATAATTTTCATAATAATCAAATTCAAAATTAAAAATTTTTATAATTCCAGTAATATCCACTAATTTTTTTAAAATTCACTAATTTATTAAAATCCACACATTTTTTAAAAAATGCACTATTTTATCAAAAATCTACAAATTTTACAATTGTAATTCCAATTTTCGCTCACTTATTCTTTCACCGAGAGGATCGGAACCTGCTGATGATGAGCAGTAGAAGAAAAAGAAACAAAAAAACACTGGAAAATCCACTCTCAGGGGTCGCGCACGCGCTCTCGCATCCGCAGAGAGAATCGTTCTAACGTTCGCCACCAGGTCCGACGCGCAACTGCGGCCCGAGCCGACGACTCGCAGCGCCCGAACCGCAGCCGCCGTCGTCGCCGCGGTCGCCTCGAGTGACTTCGACGCCGAATTCACTCGATTACAAGACTCGCTCCGAGTGAGTCTCAGACGTGATTCGTGCTCTGCACTCGAGAGCCGCCGAAAACGATGACGACCACGATGAAAAGGCGTTCTTCTCGTGGTCGTCGTCGACCAAATCTCGCCGAGCACCTCCTCGGTCTTGCTAAAATATGCAGCAAACAGGTTCCACTCACTCACTCAGTCGATCATCGGTCCATCGAGTCGTGGTCCGTCCTCCGCCTCCCGCCCTTCGTCGTCGAACCCTCGTTGGCCAGGAAAATGCGCGCTGCAAGAATCCGGCGAGAGGTCTGGCGGCCGGTCATCAGTTGTTTTTATTGTGGTTCATAAAAGTCCAGAAATTTTTTCCTCAAATTTCCTCAGGGTCCACAACTCCTCATGTGGAGCAATGTGAAGTGCTTGGATTCTTATCATGATACATATTTTTATTTTGGAATCAATTTCTGTTTCCCCAGAAATTTTTTATTTTATTTCCATCGATTTAAAATAAGTGCATGGTATTTTTTCTTTCATCATTTCATGAAATCCTTTTTATTTAATTTTTTTAAATTTCCTATACAAATTCATATTTTTTTCGACTTATTTATTATTTAATATAGAATTATAATTATTTTCTGGGATATTTCATATGTAAAGATTTTTTTAATTTTAATATTTTGTGTTTTTATTTTTCATAACTATTTTAATTATTTTATCCAGTCCCACCTCATCCCCCGTCTTACCACTTAATTTCATTATTATTCCTTTGATATTTTTCGCTAGATTTCAAAATTAACATTTCCATATTAATAATATGTTGATGACTTTTTTATGGATGCTGCTAAGGTGTCTTTGATCGTGTTCCTTCTCCGCCTTCCCATTGATCTCAGTCAGATCCACTTCTAATCCTCCTTCCGATCCTCATTCTTTCTTCTTTTATTTTTAGTTTGTTGTAATGTTTTTTTTCAGGTTAATTTTTTTTTTCTACATATTTAATTTCTTAGTTATATTTTTCTATTTTTTTATATTTGTTGTAATTTGTCTTTTTTTATTTATTTTAATTTTTCAATGTTATTATTTTTTGTATTTTTATTTATTTATTTTATTTACTTCATTTTATTCTGACATTTTTTTGTATTTTATTTTCTTTAAATTTTCTCTTTCCCCCTAGAAATTCTCATGGATATTTGTGCGGTAATCGTTGTTCTTGCGTTAGTTGTTATTTTAATTATTATTTCCGCCATATTTTGCGCTCTTCGACGACGTCGACGACGCATTCCTTTCCGCGTCGCTGTCGCTGCTGCAACCGCTGCCGGAGTCAGAGTCGAAGACGGAACGCGAATCCAAGCCACAGCCATCCATCCAACGAAGCGATCCATAATTATGGATGGGAGGACATCGTTTTATAGCGAGGGCAAACAGGAATTTCATATTTAATGCCGCCTCCCCCCACCGCCCACTGGCGATGGGAGAGCATCTCTCTTTCTTCCTCTTTCTTCGATCCTCCTTCTCTCTCTCTCTCTTTCCTTCCTTCGTTTTCTTCTTGTTGTGGTAACTCCTTGGTCCACGCAGCCGCCGTCTTCTTCTCTCCATTCGTCTCGCTTCCCACTGGCCTTGTCTTGTTTTCTTTTGGAGGCGAGCGTTTGAAGAGGGAGACAGAGAGGGAGGGAGAGGAAGGAAAGAGAGAGATGGTAGACAGTGATCGCAAAAGAGAGAAAAGAGCGAAGTTTGGCGCACGCGAGATGTCGCTGAAAAATGCGACGCGTCGTCAATGTTGTTGCCGATCTTGTTGTTGTGGTTGTTGTTCTTGTTGTTATTGTTGTTGTTCTTATAGTTTTTATTGTTGTTATTGTTTTTCTTGTTGTTGTTGCTTCCTCCATGGTTCTTCTCCTCCACAAACATTTCCCTTCCATCTCCACCCATCTCTCCATCTCCTTCTTGATCTCTTTGTGTGGCTCGTTTTCGGTTCCAAAGCGTTTTGCATGTAATTTGCTTACGTTGTTGCTTTCATTATTGTTGTTGTTGTTGTTATTCGTATTTGTTGTTGTTTTCCCTCTGCTTCTGATCTTTGATTCGAATGATTCTTCCTCTTCGCCTTCACCCTTTCTCCCTTCTCCTCTCCCCCCTTCTCTTCACCATCACTCGCTCTTGAATTAAGTCAAAATATTCACAGATCTTTACATTGATTCGAATTCTTTCTTCGTGTTCTCGACCATTTTATCGATCGTTTTTACCTCATTTTGCACCCGTTGCTGGCCGATGATCGCCAATCGTTTCGACCGATTTTATTTCGCCCTATTTCGGGACACGCTTTACGACTTTTTTTTATCTCATCGGCAGGTGGCTAAAAGAGAATTTGATTTAAAATGGAGAATTTATAGAATTTAATTTAAAATGGAGAATATATAGAAAGACAAAAATAAAGATGAACAAAAATCTGAAATTTAAATTAAAATTATTTTCAAAAAACAGCCCTATAATTTTGTAAAAGCCTTGGAAATTAAAAAAATTTTCTGAGAAAAAAATTTAAAATTAAAAATTAAATTACTAAAACCTTGAATTAAAAATCAAAAAATCTTAACAAAAAACAGAACAAGACTTTTTTATTTTTTTAAAAACGTTTCTCACAAATTTTGATTTATCGAAATTTTAAAGTGTAAAAATTATTTAATTAAATATTCTGAATCTTCACACTATCCAGAAATTAGAACACATCTATCAAAGAAAAGACAGAAATAGCAGACACGATATTCGTCCATCGGTCAAACGTGGACAGACATCAGAGAGACAGTCAGATAGATAGAAAGAGCGTGAGAGATGGGCAGATAAATGAGTGGAGGGAGGTCTGTCGGCCGAAAATCTCGACCAGCTACGCACAGAATGTGAGAGATAGATGAGCATACAATCACACACATGAGCTTATACTTACACACATGAGTAGAAACAGACACATATACTCACACACACGTTCTCATGCCCATCCACATCGATGTTGAAGTTACAACCGACAATTTTTGTAAACAAACACTTTTTTCTTTTTATTTTTCTTCGCAAGCATCGGTTTGGCCTTTTTCATGTTAAGAACGCAAAAAAATAAAAAGAGTTAAATAACACCAAAAGTTAAAGAACAACAAAAAAAGTCAACCAAAAAAAGTCAAACAACTAAAGTCGAACGACAACAACAACAACAACAGAAGTCCAAAGACAACAACATCAGCGAAATACTTCTGCAATAACAACATGAAAACCATTTCACATTCCACGGTAACACTTGAGAAATTCGTAACGAAAGGGAGCAACAAGAAGAATAACTAAAGAGCAACAACAACGAGGAGGAACAACAACAAGGAGGAAAACAACAACAACAAATGACAATAACAAAAAATCACAAAACCAACCTCCTCACTAAAACCAACAAAAACAACAACATCTCTACTGCCAACAACAAACACAACAAGACGAAGTTTGTTTGTTGCCTCTCCCTACATAAAACGCAAAAATTTTCATAACAACTGCAACTACAACTAAAGCAACAATAACAAAATAAAAGAACAACAACAACAAAATATACAACAACTAAATACAACAATAACGATCAACCAAACTCAAAACCTTTGCGTCTGATCGCGACCCCCGCCGCCCCCCTCGGCCATCATCCATGGTTCAATGGCCTTCACGCGAAGGATGGAAAGAATTTTCGTTGCTTCGTTACCGTTGTTGTTCTTCTTCTTTTTGTTGTTGTTTGTCATTGTTGTTGTTGTCTCGTCATCGTTGTTGTTGTCTTCGTTATTGTTGTTTTTGTCATCATTGTTGTAGTTGTTGTTGTTGCTATCATCGTTATTGTTGTCGTTTCTTCAGCCCCAGCATCAGAAGCTGAAGACGCAAAATTTCATATTCTTCACCAAAGCAGGAGTAAAAGAAGAAGAAGAAGTTCCAACCACAATAATAACAACATCAGCAGTTGCAGCTGCTGACCAAAAGGAGTGTCAGGAGTTCCCAATGTTTTTATTTCATCACTCTCTCTCCCTCTCTTTCTGGACTTCATTTGATGAAAGATCTCTTTCGCTTCCTGAAATTTCAAGGATGGTCAACCTCATCATAGGTTTTAATATTGTTGTTATTATTGTTTCTGGTTGATATAATTGTTATTATTACTACTTTTGATCTTATATTAGTCTTGATCTAATGTGGTTTTAGTAAAAGTTGGCAACATTTAATGGGTGGCAACATTTCATCGTTGGCAACATTTAATGGTAACTTTGATGCTCCTGTAATTGTTATTTTTCTTCCTATTATTGCATATATAATTATTGGAATTATTGTCATTAGTTTTTAGTTAGTTTTATATTAATTTGAGATGATTTTTTTGTCTTCTTGAAACTCTCATTATGTCATTAAATTTATGGTCGCAACAATAATCACAAGAAACACAACTATTATTACAACAAAAACAAAAAACCCAACAACAATAGCAGTCACAACAAAAACAACAATCACAACTATGCACAACAAAAACAATAATCAACCAACAGCAACAAAATCTTCGACCAAGCCTTCAAATAATAAATGAATAAAAGACCAACTGCTCCTTTCTTTCTTCAAAGCAAATCCCTTCTATTGGTTGTTGTTGTTATTGTAGTTGTTGTCATTGTTGTTGTGATTTGAAATCATGCCACAAATGCAATCAACAATTTGTTATTATTATTTTTACTTTATTGTTGTTGCTATTGTTGTTGCCATTGCATCCATATTCTTTGTTGCTTTTATGACGAGGTCAGCGAAACGTTCTTGGATTGAACTTGGTTTCGATTGTTGTTGTTGTTGTTGGTTGATTCGCAATTGTTTATGGTGGTTTTCTACTTGTTGTATTTGTTTTTGTTCTGTAAATGTTGTAGTTGTTGTTGTTTCTATAGTTGTTGTGTTTCCTGTAATTGTTCAAGATGGTGCTTTTATTATTGTTATTATTCCACTTATTATCGTGACGATTATCTTTGTTGGTGTCAATTTGTTCCATTCAGAAAACTTCTGAGTTCATCATCTTTAACCTCGACTTGATCTTCGTCATCTGTTGCTACCACATTCTTCTATAAATAATTCGCTTCTTCTTTTCTTTTATAATTTTTCATAAATTATTTAAATATTATTTTTTTAGTGTATTTATTTTTAACATTTTGATAATATGGTTCTAAATAAATTTTTAAGAGAAAGATTTTAAATTTTTTTATTATAATTTTTGTTTTATATATAATAAATTAATATAGAAATTTATTTGTAAATTGTTTTGTTTTTCTACTTTTTTATTTGATAAATTAACATTTTCTTCTTTATTAAACTGTTTTTAAATTTATTTTATTAAAATTTAAATAAAAATTAAATTAACGTATTTTTAAATGTTTTCCCCTGAATTTTTCTTCTTCCATTTTCATCGCCCTCGAAGCCTTGACTTTTTCGTTTTCTCCCCCCAAAGCAACGCTTACATAATTCCAAACATTATTTGTTATTGTTTCTGTTATTGTTGGTTGAAAAGAGAAGGGACACATGGTGTGAGGGAGAAGGTGAAGCAACAAATTAATGAGCAGTCGGTTGAAATTTTGCCCTGCAACCAAATCGACAGAAGGAGGAGCAACAGCTGCAACTACAAAAACAACGTCAGAAGTTGCAACAATAATAACAGCGTCAGCAGAAGCAACAACAACGTCATCAACTGTAACAACAACATCGTGAACAACAAAAAATCGAATCCATCAGAGATGGCGACAAAAGTGCGCACGAGGCAACAATGTTGTAACAACAACGACTCTAACAACAACATCAACACCAACAACAACATCGACAACAATCAGAAAATATTAACGATATACACAACAACAATAAACAGAAAACGTGGAGCTTTTTTGTTGTTTTTTGTTGGATGTTACTTTAAATGCAGCTCAGATTGTTGGAATTGTAACGCGTTGTTGACTTTTCTCCCCAGTCGCCGGGGGGCGATAGTGCAACAACAATAACAACAACAACAACTCCAACCATTAGAGGGAGAAGAAATTGGAGATAAAAAAAACTACTGCATACATAAATACATATAAAGCAACAACAACGACATCAACTATAACTGCAACAAATAAAATGTAAACTAAAGTCGTGCCGATCGAAACTCGATACGAAACGTGGAAATAGCGAGAGCGAGAGAAAGAAAATAAAATATATCAAAAAATGGAAAATTATAATAAAATATACAAATAAAAATAAAAAAAAATGAAATATTAAAAAAATATTTTCTAGAACTAGAATAAGGAATGAGAAAATTGCAAAACAGCAAAACAAAAAATTTAAGAAGAAGTGGGAGGAAAGAGAAGTTTAACAAAAATAAGAAAAAATAAAATAATAATAAATGCATATAAACAAAAAAAAAAATACATTACAAAATAAATGAATTAAAAAATTTAATCAAATAAAAAATAACTTAACTAAAAATGGAATATTGAATTTTTCAATAAAATAAAATAAAACATCAAATAAAAAAAAACATATATATTCTGAAAAATTGAATTTTTATTGAATTAATAAAATTTTCAAAAACAGAATAAAATTAAAAATAAAAAATCTAAAAAATTTAAGGTCAGAAAATTAAATAAAATATAAAATAAAAAAAATCGGAATATAAAGTGGAAAATTCATTGAATTCATAAGAAACAAAAAAATTGTGAAAGTCATTTTTTATATTCATTCATTTATTTCATTCTTCTCATAAGCCTCTAGCTTCGTCGATTCTCACATGCTCCTACTTTGGAATTCCTCAGTGAATCCTTACCAAGGGCCGGAGAGATCGAAGATGGGGGCGGGGGGCGCGTCCTGAGGGTGTCGCTCGTTGCCCTTCGTGAATAGAGGCGAAATGCGATTCAATTCAAAGTCAAACCTGACGTTGATGAATGTCGACCGTCCGCCGATGAGAGTGTGGGACGTCCAACAAAAACAGCCGGGACAACAATAACAAACTAGATAAAGAGCAACAAAGAGAAAGAACAACAACAAAAAGAGCAACAACAAAATGGGTAACAACAACAAAAATAACAACAACAAGAGCACCAGAAGCTCCTGCCAACAGTGGACAAAGCTGTGGCGAGGCCATAAAAATGGACCGACAGAGCGACAGACACACGACAGACAGACGGACAGACAGAATTTCTGCGGCTGCCGAGAAGTCAAGCAGAGCGAATTAAGATGTCTGAGCGTGATTAAAATCCAACAACAATTGCCACTGCTCTCATTGTTCTTCCTCTTACTCCCATTCTTAGTCTGCTTAGTACTTTTATACTTCTTAGTATTAATATTATTTTAGTTTAGTGTATTCTTATTCTTTTTAGTATTATTTTTCTAAATGGTATTTTTTTTCTCTTAGTATTATTTTTCTTCATGATATGTTTTTTTCTCTTAGTATTATTTTTCTTTTTAATACTATTTTTCTTCATACTATTCTTATTCTCCTTAATAATCCAATTCTATTCTTCTTGTTATCTGGTTTTATTTTGTATTGTTGTTGTTGTAACAGTGGGTGTTGTGCCATTGTCATTGTTGTTTTTGGTGTCACCGACAATCTTGTTGTTGGATTTAATTACAACATTAATAAAAGATTGGTCATCATCATCGCCATCGTCATTGGAGAAGGCGCAAACAAAAGACTCAAGCGACAAACGGGAGAAACGAGCTTCCTGATTGTTGTTGTTGTTGGAGTTGTTATTGTTGTCTGGTTGTTGTTGTTGTCTGGTTATTTTTCTTCAGTTATTGTCTAGTTTTTGTTGTTTTCTACTTTTTGTTGCTGCTGCTGCCACTGACCATCGCCAGCAGTGAACAATGGGAATTATGGAAGCTGCTTTTCCAACTCTTCCTGGTCGGGAATCCTCGCCTCGTCCTGTTCTGTTGGGTGCCCGGGGGCGGGGAGGTTGGTTCGGGTAGACGTCTACGAAACTGGTCCGTCCTCCTCTCGGCTCTTGACAAGAAGACTGCGAATCCACCTCTTCCTCCTCCCATCCACCTCAACTTCTCCTCTCACCACCAAGGTTTCTGCCTCAACCTCACGTCGCATGCCAACAAAAGCAACGTCGCAGTCGCTTCCTCAGTCGCCGTCGCTGCCTCAGTCACCGTCGCTTCCTCAGTCAACGTCGCTGCCGTTGCTGCCATTGTCTCTGTCTCCATCTCCGTCGGCGTCGCGTCTCCCGTGAGTTATTAACTTGGCTATTTTTAGTCCACCGCTGGGCGACTTTCGTCAGCGACGCCGAGGACTCGTTCGTGCTTTCGTTTTTCCACTTCGTAGTTTTTCTTTTACTTCTTTTTCTAATGAAGCAGGGGAAAATCAAGGAGGAAGTTGAAGAAGGAGGAGAACGAGGAAGGAGGAAAATACATCGATGAAAGAGATCAATGAAGGAGGAGAACGAAGAGGAAGGAGAACGATGAAGGAGGAGATCAATGAAGGAGGAGATCAATGAAAGACGAGACCGAAGAAAGAAAAGAAATACGAAGAATGTGGAGATCATTGAAGGAGGAGAACGAGGAAATCATGGAAGGAGGTGAACGAGGAATTCATGGAAGGAGGAGATCATTGAAGGAGGTGAACAACGAGACGAAGAAGAAGAAGAAAACAGAATAGATGTAGTCTTAGTAGGCTTAAATTTTCCTTAATTTAGACGCAGCGCATGCGGTCGCCTCCCATCGACGACATGTTGCCTCTGGTGGCTGAGAAGAGGAAGAGGAGGAGGAAGAGAGAAGGATAGAGGAGGAGGGAGATAGAATGATAGAGCAAAGGAGGAGGCTAAAGGTGAAGGAGGAGGGAGATAGAATGATAGAAGAGTGGTGGAGGCTAAAGGTGAAGGAGAGGAAGGGCGAAGATGGAGGATGCTACGATGACTGCACAATTGCAACATTGCAGTCGTGTGAATGGAAAACGATGAAATACCTGACACATAAATTTGGCCAAGCAACGGAAACGAATCGATACAGGGAGGAGAACAAATAGAGAGAGAAGGATAGGGAGAAAGAGAGGAAGGACAAGAAGACAGAGGAAGAGATAGGATAAGTGAAATAGATAGTAGAGTGAGAGAGAGAAATGAGTGATTATTTCATTGAGGAGCCATTGAAAAAGAGAATGGAATTAAGGGAAGCAGGATATTAATTTGAGTTCAATTCGGAGTTATAATGGAAAAATTAGAATGGACATAAATCGAAACTAATTGGTGATCAATTTTAAATGAACAAGGAAATTTATTTTCAATTTCTTACATTTTAAAGTGTAGAAAGGTTTATTAAAAATTTTTTTATTTTAAAAAATTTCTTATTTTCTTTACCAAAAATAAAATATAAATAAATATTTCATTATTTCAAAATTTAAATATTGTAGAAAATATTTTTGTATAATAATTTTAATTTTATAATACAAAATAAATAAATATATTTATTCACAAAAAATTGAAATTTACTTTAAGAAATTACAATTAATAGAATTAAAAAATAAAAAAAGTTAAATCTTATTGAATAAAATACGCAATTTTCCAATTTTGATTAAATAAATTTCCGGTTATTCACACAAAAAATCGTTCCACTCGATGATCATTTCATTGATATGACGAATTTTAATGACGAATTCATCTGCTGCCACTCGACCTTCGTCATCGATCGACGATCAATCGATCGTGCCTTTCGAGAGAAAAAAAGGCATCGTAAAAATAGTTATCAGAAATCTCGAAACTCGAATCTCAAAGAACAGTTAATTGTCGATTTTTGTCGTTTGTCACTCAATGAGGGTCTGCTGTTGTTGTCGTTGTTGTTTTTGTTGACCCTCTTCATCGCCAGGTTGACATCGGAATTCCTTTCAATCGATCGCAACGTGACTTTCTTCATCCTTTCGTCATGCCTCCAGGAGAGCCTTGTTTTTTTTTAATTCCCTTTGTTTTCTCTTCCTTCGACTAGAGTGTTCTTTTTTTACTCTCTCTCTCTCTCTTATTCCCTATCTCTTTCTCTCTCTCATCCTCCCTCGATATAGTATTTTTTGATTGATTCTCTCGTCATTTATTTTCGAATTTATTTTTGTGGTTCTTTCTTTATCTTGATTTCCTATTGCCTGCTGTTCTTTCTTCCTTCTTCTCTTCCTTCGGTATATTCTTGTTGTTGCTGTAGAGGTAGACCAATAGATGTTGTTGTTATTGGTCTGGTAATTGTTGTCGTTGTTGTTGCCGCTTGGAGTTGAGTGCATTTGTTGTGGTTTCGTAATAAATCTGGATTGAAATTACACGCCTGTCACAACAATGAGCCTCAGGTATTTTCATGTTATCTCCCCCTCCCCCCTCGGTCCTTATCTAACATTATACATCCCCTTCTCGCTCACGCTCTCCCTCTCGTTCGCACTCTCCCTCTCTTTATCGATCTCTCAAACTCTTCTCGCTCGCTCTCACTCTCTTTCACTCTATCCTTTTTTCTTGCTCCATCTCTGTCTTTTCTTTGTGCTGAACTCTTTGGAATGTTGATCGCATTCTTCGGTGGATGATTGTGCCACTGTTGTTGTTAATAGTTATTGTGTTTGTTGTTAATAGTTGTTATTGTTATTAGTTGTTATTGTTGCTATTCATACAGGTGATATTGTTGTTGTATTTGTTGCTATTCTGGACCTCTCTGCAAAACCAGTTCGATTGTCAACCGAAATCCATTTGTTTCTCGCCCAAATCGATCTCCAAATGGAAAACTCATGAAGATGATAAAAGAGAAAATGACCAAGAACTCAATGGTGAAAAAAAAAGAATAATTTTCTCCTCCTCTTTGCTATCGATAACTTAGCATATCGTGTTTTAATTGATATTGAAATTAGCCTCGCAGCCGGTTCCGGCTCTGACTGCGAACTCCCAAATCGAATGCGAATTCGCGCGTCGTCCGTCGTAAATCTGTCGAAGAACGCCATACGCCCGACGCTCCATAAATTGTCGCCAAGAGTTTAAAAAAAAAGAGGGGGAGGGGGAGATTTGGATTCGATCAGCGACCGCGGCAGAATTTTTTTTGTTTTTTTTGTGGGACGAAAAAAAAATTTCGCAATTGTCGGTAGTGGAGAAATGCGAAATGTTTGGTTTGTTTACATTTTATAACAATTCTTTCGTTTTCTCTGTATCTTCCCTGTTTTTGAACAAATCTTCCCTGTATTTACATTCGGTTGTTTTTAGTGCCACCTAGTGGCCACTAGCGAACCCGCGCAGCCAACTGTCAGACGTAAAACTCTGTCTGCCTCTCTCTCGCTCCCTCTGTCATCCACAGCTGATACGGGACGAATGCGAAAACAAAGCAGTTGTTGTTTTTCACAATCGAACAAAAAAACAAGAAGAAGTGACGGAAAATTGCAGTGAAAATTTTAGTATTACTTGTAAAATCGAAGAAAACGGAAGTGAGCCGCGAGCGCGAATCGGACGAGCGGAATTTAATTGCTCGAGTACGACGACTACGTGCGACGTGAACGCGAAATTCGCTTTCTTTTCGAGCTCAGACCTTGAGAGAAACTCGCACGCACACACACACAAAAATACTCCGTCGCAGCACCCGAGCTCCAATCGCAGCCACCCCGATCCCCTCCGCCCGCAGCGCTCGTCCTTGTGATGCAACGATCTGGAGCACCCGACGGGGCTCCCAAATTCGCCGAGCGTTCCAATGACAACATCTCTCGCAGCAGCAGTGGCGAGAATTCCCGTTGCGAGAGCGACGACGAGTACACGACGTCTCCCCCGCTTCCAACGGCGGCTGGAGCGGACACATCGCCAACAGGTCGGACAAAGTCGCCGCCACAGTCGAGTGGCAACAACGGCGGCTCCTCCAGCACGCCCATGAACACGTCCACGCCCTCGACGGCCGAGATGACCAGCCTGCTGCACAGGCAGCGACCCGCAGGCGTCGGTCCGGCCGCCGCTTCCTCGCCCATATCGCCGGATGCAGGCTACGTCGAGATGCCCGCATCGTCGACCTGCGTCGAGGGCCTGACGCCGATGGCCGTCTACAACGAGGACCGCATGAGGCGCAAGCTGCAGTTCTTCTTCATGAATCCCATCGAGAAATGGCAGGCGCGACGCAAGTTCCCCTACAAGTTCGTGGTGCAAGTGAGTATCGAATGGCGATAATTAGGATTAGGGATTATCGATAACGAAACCGATTGATTCGTCCACTTGACGACCAACAGATGGTTCATTCCTTTGAGCCTTTGAGCCACAAAAGTGTTTGTCCAATAAATCAAACACTTCATCATCATCATGAGCTTGCTGAAAGCGACTTCTCTCTGATTGATGTTCCGAACGGAGGAACTTCTAGTGGGCGACAGCCAGATAGATATCTTTATCATGTCTGAAGCGTTCTGTAGATTGAGCAAATATTTAAATAACTCGTTGAATGCATATCATAGCCTAGTTCTAAATTCTTATCAAAGTTCGTCTTTGTTTTCAACTCGACGATAAGAGCACGCGTTCCCAATGATTTCGTCTCTCGAAAAAAACACAGTCCGCACTCATTACTGAACTAATTTTAATATTTCGATTCACTAAAATAATAGACCCATTCATAATTTGTTTCAGACAAACAAAAGCCCTCCAATGGCAAACTATGTGCGTTTCTATTGAATTTCGCTACATTTGAAAGTTTTCTGAAGTCGGTTCCTTGGTACGTAGATCAGTTGGCTCTAAATCGTTATCTGGAAGTAAACCTGGTTATCAACGTTGGCCGTAATTTGGCCTGCGCCTTCTAGTGAATCACGGCGCATGACGTTAACAATGATTCGAGTTCGTTCCAACTACGTGTTCGCCTAGTTTTATCTGCGTTCCATCAACATCGCAAGTTGAATCTCCGATATGTTGGCCAGAAACCATTCCGGACATGTTCATAGCATTAAATATGGAATGTTAGTTAATGAATTGATTTAAGTTTTTAGCTTCCATTCCAATGTAATAATTTCGTAATTTGAAATCCCTGAATATTATTCGCTTCCACTCCGTTCCACATGACTGCGCATCAGTTTGAGTTGTTTACTAACTAATTAGTTTAGTTTTTGCCGCCCTCAACACGTGTTCTTCCCTTTAGTCCCGACCTGTGCTCGCGTTAATTTTCATATTCAGAGAATGCGAGATTTGCGTTCGTTATCGTCGTGCCAAATATCGATTTTAATTCCTTTCATTGGTTTCTATTTTTCCTTCTCTTTCATTGTTTTTCTTTTTTCACATGAGCAATCTTTTATTTTTCGCAACCTTCCCTTCGTTTAAATCAGAACTCATTTTGCTTTATCTGCAAAAATATTCACAATCATTAAAATTTAAATAACACCAATTGGGAACCTTTGTCCGTCCGGCTGATGAGTAATGGTTAGCGTCATTAAATCCACTTTAATTCGTACTAGTGTCAAATGACAACGACGACGACAATCGCCTGGGAGGGTGAAAAAGTTCCACGCTAAACGAAAAATCACGATTTCAATCAATCGAAAGAGGCGACAACTGTTTATTTGCACAGCAATCGTTCGGAAATATCGATGAAACATCTCTATTGGAAACGTGTCTGATAAAAATTCACCCCTCATGCTTTTCACTTCTTCCCACCATCGTCGACTTCTTCACATCAAATAAAGCTATTTCTCAGAAAGATACCAACCACATATATTTGCCAATGTGTGTTGAACAAAATGCAAATATTGAAAATATTGTGGCAAATATCGATTATTTATAACTTTGTATAAATGATTGATTGCAGTTGATAGTGCTATAGATTATCGCACGATGTGTTCACAGGTGAATTAATCTATCGCAATGGAGCGTAAAATGTTTCACTCACGTTTGCTTTGTTCTGTTTTGTTTTGCATTCCATTCGCAAATTACTACAACAAAATAAGCGAAATAAAACAAACGCCCTCTAATAACTGTATACTACAGTCATTCCTCGAGTTCGTCGGGTTTTTTGAATTCTCTTTTAAAAGTGGTTCAAAAAATCCCCAACTGAAGTTTTTTGCAAATATTTATCACACTCAATTTTTTTATGGGAATTCCCATTCACACATTTATCGAAGTCGTTGAGATGACGATTTTGTTTTGTTTAAAATTCGAATTTGCGAAACCTTCACCTTTGGGAGAAATGCAGGAAGTGGCAAATGAAAGTACTTAAGTTGTTGTTGCTCATCCGAGTGAATCGAGCTCCACCATCCCATCTGCCTACGTCGACCTTGAAGGTATCAAATGGCGGAGACGAGACTCCCCCGAGATTCTCCACTCACGATATTCTCAGCTCACCCTCAATCTCAATCTCGTTTGTCCCTCAACTTCCTCAACTGCTCCAAGACTCGACTTCTCTCCTCCTCCCGACTTCTCTCCTCCTCCCGACTTCTCTCCTCTCACGACTTTTCTCCTCTCCCTCCGTCTACTATCATTGTTGCAGTCTGTCTACGTCTCGCCTCGCTTTGCCTCGTTATTCCGCGGCTCAGCTTTCAACTCAGCGATAACAGAGCGAACAGAGTTTTGCATTTATTAATTGTGTTCCATTGCAATTGAGTCCGCTACCATCTGTTGTTGTCCCTCCCCCCACTCTCCTCTTCAGTCCAACTGTTTGTATTGTCGACTATCTGTTCGACTGTTTGTCTGTCTACATTGCAATTATCTGTTTGCTTCGGGACTCGTGAGTCTTCTGGGAATAAGATCAATGACATTCACCAATTAAATATGATTTAATTCTCATTTTATTGACACGAAATTTCCTACAATTTTAACCGAGATTACTCAGATATTAAGCCGAGATATTACATAAACACGAGAGCTTACAAATTTTCTAGAACATCTGCACATGGCGGATATAAATATTAAAATAAATAAAGAATAAAATAACGTAAAATAAAAAATAATACTAAAATAGTTAAATCTAAAATAAGTCAAATTATTAAAATTTCTTAAATATTTAAAAATAATTATAAATTTTAATAATAATTAAAAATATTAAAAAACATTTTTTTAACAATAATGAAAATTTAATTGAAAAATTTTAAATAATTAAAAATTTAATAAATTAAATATTTAAAACATAAAATAATTATTTAATTATTTTCAAAAATAATTTTAAATTCTGAAAAATAATAAAAATTTTCAAAAATATTCAATTTTCAAAAATAATTAAAATTTTAAAAAATAATTGAATTTTCGATTTGAGATTCATAAACATTTTCACAACCCTCATTCCCAATTTTTTCCAAAAGGTGGTCAAAATCATCCTGGTCACGATGCAGCTCTGCCTCTTCGCCCACTCGCGCTACAACCACATCAACTACACCTGGGACAATCGCATCGCGTTCTCGCACCTCTTCCTCAAGGGCTGGGACTCGTCGCGTGAGGTCGAGTCCTACCCGCCCTCGGTCGGTCCGTTCGCCATCTACGAGAAGACGGAGTTCTTCGACACCATCGACTTCGCCGTGCGCGGCTACGCGAGCATGAATCGCTCCATCGGGCCCTACGACTACCCGACCGAAGACAACGAGATGGCGCCGATGAAGCTCTGCCTGTACAACTATCGCGAGGGCACCATCTTCGGCTTCAACGAGTCGTACATCTTCAATCCCGAGGTCGAGATGCTCTGCGAGTCCCTGCCGCACAACGTCACCGAGATTGGGGTGCAGAAATTCCTCGAGCAGCGCGATGTCGAGGTCAGCTTCTCGTCGCTGGTCAAGGCCTCGCTGGTGTTCGCGATCAAGACGGTGAATTTCAAGGCCTACGGCGGACCCCTCTCGGCTCCCGATTGCTTCAAGTTCGACGTGACGATCTTCTTCGACAATCGCGACCACGACGGCCAGATGTTGCTCTCGTTGGACGCTGAAGCCACACGTCTGCACTGCAGGGGCGATGTGGACTTCATCTCGGACGCCGAGTTCGACGCGGCTCTGCGCACCATCCTCAACATGTTGGTCCTCCTCACGTGCCTCCTCTCGTTCGCCTTGTGCGCTCGCGCTCTCTATCGAGCTTACCTCCTGCGCTGCCTCACGGTCAACTTCTTCCGCGCCCACTACCGCAAGGAGTTGAGCTTCGACGGCCGCATCGAGTTCGTCAACTTCTGGTGAGTTCAAACAATATCAATTTATTATATTAAAAACTAATTCCTTCATTCTCTCCACAGGTACATCATGATCCTGTTCAACGACGTTCTGCTGATCCTTGGCTCGGCGCTCAAGGAGCAGATCGAGCGAAAGTATTTGGTCGTGGACAGTTGGGACACGTGCTCGCTGTGCCTGGGCATCGGCAATCTGTTGGTTTGGTTCGGCGTGCTCCGCTACTTGGGCTTCTTCAAGACCTACAACGTCGTCATCCTGACGCTGAAGAAGGCCGCCCCCAAGATTCTGCGCTTCCTGCTCGCCGCCCTGCTCATCTACGCCGGCTTCGCCTTCTGCGGCTGGCTGATTCTCGGCCCCTATCACATGAAATTCCGCTCGCTGGCCACCACCTCCGAGTGTCTGTTCGCGCTAATCAACGGCGACGACATGTTCGCCACCTTCGCCACGCTCTCGGGCAAATCGACCTGGCTCTGGTGGTTCTGCCAGGTCTACCTGTACTCCTTCATCTCGCTCTACATCTACGTGGTGCTCTCGCTGTTCATCTCCGTCATCATGGACGCCTACGACACGATCAAGCGATACTATCGCGACGGGTTCCCCGTGTCCGATCTGAAGGAGTTCGTCGGCACGCGCACCCAGGAGGACATCACCTCGGGCATCTTCATGGCCGACGAGGACGACTTCGAGCAGACGAGTTTCCTGGACGTGGTGCGCAAGATGTGCTGCTGCTGTGGCGATGGACGCGGCTGCTGTGGCATCGGCGCCACTCCGGCGTCGGGACCCTCCGGGTACACAAGTTTGACGAGTATTATTAAGTGAGAATGCGAATGCTTTGTTGGCTTTGGACCATTAACCATAAGCGTCATGTAGAGAACCGATCGAACTGAATGATGAAATGCATTATCACGATCGTTAAAAATAGCTCTCATTCTCATTGTGCGTCCTGTTTGTCCTGTCGTCGGCTTGTTTCGACGGAATGGTTTTTTATTTTTATTGTTTTTTAGTATAATTGAATTAATTTTAGATTCAAGTTTTGTATATTTACTGATATATCTCATTTATTTCGAGTGCATTTGCCATTTGTCTGTCTGAAAAGGTGTGAACATTAGGTTCTCTCTCTCTCTCGTTGTCCTCTTTGTTTCTCGCATTTTCCTGGAACTGGAAGAGTTTCTTGAATCGACAATAAGAGAAATATTTTTGGAAGACAATTATTAAATATGATCTATTTTACATCAATGTGATATGAGATATTTTTGATATTAGCTCATACAATATAAATTGTACAACATTGCTCCACTGTGCGCAACACACACACACACTGGCACACATGCATACCAAAAGACCCCTTTCTCCAAATAAAAGAAAAGTTTAAACCAAAAAAGATATTAAACAAACAAAAACGAAATACTTGTACTGTTAAAACTAGTTAAGAAAGCTTTAATAGCATTATCGATGTCATTGTCTCTTTCTGTAAACCTACCGATGTCTATATAACATAGTTTCGTAAGCCATTGTATCCTGTCTAAAATGTCCACATGTCCATCGAGCTTATCGCCTCATAATTCATAAAGTCTATGTATATGCAATTGAATCTATTATACAACCCATTTGTTTGTCAAGAATCAAGAATTGTTGCCTTGTCTTGTGTTTTGTAAATAATTTCGATCACTTGTTTGATGATTGTTTATTTTTCTAGTTATTAATATTATTATTTTTCGTTTTGAACTGCAAAATAAACAACGTGTACCTTTGAAGAAGACTAACGTCGATTTCTACTCGTTTACTTTTATTATTATTCTTTTCTTCTTCTTCTGTCTTTTACAGCGATGGGCGTGAAACGTATGTGTAGCAAAGTTTGTGTAAATCTAGTCGTAATTATTTATTAAGAAACCGTTGAAGGAATGCATTAAATATACATGTTTGAAGATGATTCGATGGTTCGACCTGTTCAGCACGATTGTCTTCGAATGCCTTCCATGTGTTCTATTAATCGTTGAAATGTACAATTTGTGCTTTGTGTGTCTTTCTCGGAATTCGCGCATAGCTTGATGGGCTTGTGAATGTCCTTCCAATCGGATGACCTGAAAAACCCTGAACCCTAGTATAATAATAAAATAAACACTTGTTGTATTTTCACATATTTTATTTATTTGTTTACTCTTTTGATTTATGGCAAAAATTTATATAAATCTATTACATTTACATTGTTTTACTTGTTGTGTTTCCCTCCGTTCGTTGTCGTCTCAATCTCTGACGTAAACAATAAAAATTTGATAAAGTTTCTCTAAGCATGTTTAGTGTTTTGTTGTTGTTGTTATTTCAGTTTTTCTCTATGATGATCTTTCAACAAATTTGATTTGTTAAATTGGGTTCGTGTTTTTAGATGTTATTGGGTTGCAGCTTAAAAACTAGTAACATAAAATGATACATTTAACATATTTCTTTACTACTAAATTTCTTTAACTTTTATCTTTCAACTTCTATAGCATTTTATTATATATTTCCACAGTTACAATAATATTTATAATGGTATTCATTATGGTTTACTACTAATAAAAATTTAAACATATAAATTTAACAACTAGAAAACAATAATTACATTTTTACACATTTTACATTTAATAAACAAACATTACAATTACTTTCTTTTCATTTAAATATTTATTTGAAATATGTACTCTTGTTTCAGTTAATAATTTATTTATTTATATATTTCTTGTTATTCTATATAAGCTATTAATTCTTGTTGTTGTTGGGTTTTTGATGTTTAAAAATACACACATGCATATGCAGAACAATAGAATACATTTACACAGATACATATTTGCTTGGCTTAAACTTTAAAACAATATTTTGCATTTATATATGGTTTTATATAAAATAGTTACACTTCGTTATCGTCGAATATATAAATATTTGTGTCCTCTAAATACTACTTGCAAATTTCTCCTCTCCTTTCTTCTTCTTCTTCTCATTTTAAAATACATAAAATATATAAAATTTGTTCTTTTAACTAATTTGCAATTTTAAAATTTTTTCAATTTGATTTTAGTACCTTTTTACCTATTTGCTGTTTGATTTTGTTTCTTTCTTCTTGTTGTAATTGTTTATGGTTCTAATGTGCTGTTAATGTTGTTCTTGCTGTTTCTGTTGCAATTAACGATTAAAATAAAAATTACTAAAACTGTTTCGTTCCCATTGTAAATAAACTATTAAAAATAATATTTCCTTTGTTTGGTGAAAAAGTCTTATGATTTCCTTATGTTTCCTCGCTGTTGTTTTGTTTTGCTTTGTTTTGTTTTTCGTTTTATTTTTGATTTATTTATTTCAATATTTCCATATTTTCGTTCTGATTATTTATTTGTATTTTAATCAAATGTTTGTTTAACTGTTATTCCCCGTGGTCAGCGTCCCGAGGGGAGCGGGGCGGAGGGGAAACTAGTCTGGGGACTGTGACTAGAGTGAATGATTGATTGATAGATTGATGCCAGCCAGGATCGATGCATTGAGAAATTGGGGGGCGATTCGGACGGTTGGCGTCTCCACTAGCGATGGTGGCGGATCGTGGTTGTGGTCTCCACTGACGGCAACGGTGGTTGCTCGTGGTTGTGGTCTCCGCTTAGACGATGCTCTCGCGATCGCACGGCGCCGCCGGAATGTCCGTGAACCCCGGCACGCCCCGCACCCCGCTCGGCAGGATCCCGACGCGCCGCAGCGACGCATCGCTCGATCGCAGCCCGTTGCCCTGGAACAGATTCGCCAGCCACGTGGCGATCGTCGTCCCGCCGCCGCCTCCACCGCCTGCATTTGTCGCCCCCGCTGCCCCGCGTCGCGTCTTCCCGCGGCCCAACTGCGCATGCTGACCATCGACGTCGACGTCCGGGGCGTAGCTGACGCTGCTGCTGCCACAGTTGCCCTCGATCGCCTCCAGCGAGCGCCACCGCTTCGAGCGCATCAGGATCTCGTCGTGCGGACTCGTCAGCGACGCCTGGCGCTGCAGCAGCGGGCAGTTGACCTCGTCGCCCAGCGCCACGCCCCCGTTGCAGTTGTTGTTCATGTGCTTGTACGTCGACAGCTGGACGCCGCCGCCGCTGCGCCGCCGATTCAGCAGCGCCGACGCGGCGGGCACGATGATCGCCTGGTGCGACGGCCGCAGCGACAGCCCGTTGTCGCGCATCAGCAGCCCCGTGTCGTCGTCGTAGTAGTCGTTGTCCGGCTCGGCCTCCTCCTCATTTGCGTTCGCCTCCGTCGGCTGCCCGTCGACGTCGGGCGGGTCGTCGCCGTTCTGGCCGCTGATCAGCGAGACGCCGGTGTCCAGCGAGCGCGAGTTGTTCTTCGACAGCTTCGACGGCGGCAGCTTCGCCGACTCGACGCGCTTCCGCAGCTGCGTCTGCATCGGCATCGGGTCCAGGGAGCGCGACTCGCGCAGCAGCAGCGTCTGGGCGGCCACCGAGAGGCCGCCGCTGCTGCCGCCACCGCCGCCGGCGTCGTGGAAGATTTCCTGAGTGGACGCGGAGCCGGGCAGCTGGGAGTTGATGATGCGATGGGGCCGCACCATCGCCAGCGGCTTGTTGAACGTCGGGTGCGACTGGCGGTTGGACACGAAGCCACCGCCGCCGCTGCCACCGCCGACGCTGCTGCCGGAGACGCCGTTCAGACCGCCGCCGCCGCTATCACAGATTGTGTCGAGCTCGGAATGGTCGAGGGTGCTGTGCGAGGCCGTCGTCGTCGTCGTGGTCGACTCGGGCACGGGGCAGGCGCCGAGCGCGAGGTCGCGGTCGCCGTAGTAGGCGCCGTAGCTGACGCGCTCGGCGATGCTGGCGCCGGAGAGGCCGACGCCAACGCCAACGCCGTAGCCGTTGTAGGGCGGGCGGTCGTAGCGCTTGGGCGGCAGGCGGGGCGACTCGCGCTGCACGTGGTACGTGGAGCCCTGCAGGCTGTAGTTGGACTCGACGTCCGGCCGCGGCACGCTCGACTGGCGACGCGACCCGGCGCCGTAGAACTGCATGCCGAGGATGCTCGGCTGGCGCGAGTCGCACGTGAGCTTGGGGCTCTTGCGCGGCCGGCAGAAGAGCGGCGGCGGCAGGTCGGTCATGTCGACGGGCTTCTTCTGGATGGCGCTCTCGGTGGCGTCGACCAGCCAATAGGTGGTCACCTCGCCCTTGCCCTTCATCGTCACCAGGCCGCGCTTCTCGATCACGTAGCCGCCGAGCTTGTCGAGGGCGTCCTTGCACTTGCCCGAGATGTGGATCTTGAGCGCCTCGCCGTTGGACTCCATGCGCGAGGCCGTGTTGACGGTGTCGCCGAACAGACAGTAGCGCGGCATCGTCAGCCCGACGACGCCGGCCACCACGGGTCCCGTGTGCATCCCGATGCGCAGCTTGAGCGTCTCGTTCGGCCGATGCGCGATGCGGTGCTGCTTGACGGCCTGCAGCAGCTCCAGGGCCATCGAGGCGATCTCGCCCGCGTGTCGGTCGCCGTTCTTGATCGGCAGACCAGAGACCTGGGGACAGAGAGAGAGAGAGAGAGAGGAAGGGAGAGGAAGAGAAGAATAAGAAGATAGAAACATGAAAATCGTATGATGATATTTTAAGGATCATATAGAGATCGTGTGAGAATCATATGAAATGCATGAGGATCGTATGAGGATAGTTTGAGGATCGTTTGAAGACCATATGAAGATTATAAGAGGAGCATAAGATGATCGTTGGAAGATCGCATGAGAAACATATGAGGATCTTCTGAGGATCGTATGAACATCTCACGAATATCGTATGAGAATCCCATAAGGAACAATTGATGATGAGGATCATATGAGTATCATATGAAAACTCGCATGAAAACTATATAAGAATCGTATAAGGAATGTCTGAATATCGAAAGTGTATGAGATTCCCATGAGAGTCGTATGAAGATATGATCGATAAGGTGACGAGAGTGATCCCGATACTCACCACCATGTAGGCGTCGCCGATGGTCTCCACCTTGTAGACGTCGTAGCCGCGGATGATGCGATCGAACACCGTGTAGAGGTCGTTCAGGAAGTTCACCACCTGCAGCGGCGTGCTCTCGGCCGACATCGCTGTGAAACCAACGATGTCACTGAAGTAGATGGTCACCTGCGGCACAGATTAGAAGATTAGTAAATGGAAAATGAGATCAAATAATATAGGCAGAGAAGAGGATTCACTTACTAGATCATAGGAGACCGGTTCCACTCCCTGTCCCATGGTCAGCTTCTCGGCGACCGACTGCGGGAGCATTCGATGCAGCAGATCCTCCGTCTTGCGCTTCTCCTCACACAAGAGGCGCGTTCGCTCGGTGACGATGTCCTCGAGGTTGTTGGCGTACTTCTCCATCATCTCCATCATCTGGTCCATGATGTTCTTGGTCTTGCCGCCGCGCATCTTTTTCAGGCGATTCCTTTGGAAAATTTAGATGAAGACATTTTTGTATACCTTCATGGTATAAACTTCTAATGATAGATTTACCTGATGGTTGGGAAGTCGGGACGCACCTCCGGCTCCTCGTCCCAGCAGTCCTTGATGCAGCTGAGCACGTAATCCGGGCACAATTCACCCTCGATGATGCACTCGAGCTCGGGGCGAAAGGGGGCGTCGCCCTTGGTCGGTAGCTTCTTGACTAAATCGACTATTTCCTTTGGTTCATACGCGGTCTGCCCGAAGGGACCCTTACGACTAACTATCTCATACATGATGATGGCGAACGCATAGACATCGCCCTTCTGGGACCCATACACATGGGGATTCCTCAGCAGCTCCGGAGCCTTCCAGAATTGACCTATAATCATGGGATATATTTTTTATATACTATGGTATTACATGGGATTTCATTCCGAACTCACTTCGGTAGTGCTGGTGCTCGCCGATGGACTCGCTTTCGGCGCAGTGCCTCAGGTCGTGAAGCCCGAAGTCGGTCACCTGGAGCATCCAGCGTGAGGTCACCACACAGTTGGACGACTTGAGATTTCCATGGTACTGCAGCGAAGAATCATGTATGTATATCATACCCTGTATACAGAGAGAGAGAGAGAGAGAGACATTGTTTAGTAAACAGGATATAATCACTCAATTAATCATTAATCAATCAAACATCGATAACCAAAATTTCACTCATCAATGACCAAATTTTCAGTCATCAATGACCAATTAATGAATCATCAATGACCAAATTTTCATTCATCAATGGCCAAATTATCAAAGGATGGTCAATGGTCACTCACCTTAATTAGATCGTGTATGAGGGAGGCAATAAATAAATCATCTAACTTAATGTCTTCGTTCTCGATTATATCATATAGACTGCCCTTGGCACAGTAATCGGTGACTAGTAAAATACGTGTCGGCTCCACACATGCTCCGATAAAGCTATTTATATTATCATGGCGTAGTTCACGCAGCAGACGCATCTCCTTCATGATCTCGCGCGAGATGTCCTTTTTGCGCGGAAACTTCAGCTCCTTGATGCGTACGACGGCGCCCCGGAGACGTGCCGTCGATGTGAATACTTGATTTGAGCAACGCGATCCAAACGATTGGGCGCTGACTAAGCTCAACTGGAAGGGAGGGGAGGACAAAGAGAAGCGATTAATGATGATGATTCACAGGATTATATTGAAACAAGTCGTGAGGGAATGTATGATAGGTTCCAAAATTTAATAAAAAAGTGAATAAATTAATATAAAATTATCTACCAAAATTTGAGTTTAATCATTGAAAAAATATAAAAAATTCATATATTGAAAAATAAAAAAAAACATTAAATTTTATATTTATAATCAAGACAATGGTCCACAGAAAAATACATTGATCTATGGTAAAACCATAGAAAAAACACCTGTGATAAATTCATTAGAAACCCCCAATCAAACGCTTTCTAATTAGTTCGTGGAATCAAAAACTCATGAAAATAATCTCTAATCCTTCATTTAATCGGCTTAAATTAATTTCTAAATGGATTACGAATCAGTGATAATATTTGCTTGAATTAAGTATTCATGTCATGAATTTAATTTACTCATCACTGAACGACATGAATAAACTGATTCACGAGGTCTTCCACCCTCTCTCTCTCTCTCTCTCTGCGATGCTCTTTTATTTGAATAAATTGCTTGCTGAGTTGGATAACTGGAGGGGATTCCAGGAAATGACTTGAAAAGGATTTCAGTTTCATTCATCAAAACCACGGCCACTATGACTTTCTCCCTTTCTCTCTGCCACTCTTACAACTACTGTCTCATTCAGTACAGAGACTTGACTCTGGACTGAAGGTTGTACCAGGATATGATATAAAGTGAGCTGTCCTCACCTTGCTCGGCGACGAGACGATGTCATTGCCGGAATATCCCTTTATCTCCGATATGTCGATCTTCCACAGCAGACCCTCGATCTCGAGCTCGATCTTCCACTTCCGGTAGATGCTCATCGTGACGACGCCAGCGCAGAAGAGCAACAGGCCCAGGATGACGGCGGCCACGACGCTGGTCACATGGCGATCGTCCTTCTTGCACAGCTCGTTCGCGAAGCCGCACATCGGCTCGTCGAAGGGACGATCACCGCCCGACGGCCAGTCGACGCGAACCGATCCATTGATCAGCTTGTATTCCTTTAGACGAGTGAGAGAGAAATTCATATTAGGATCATTGATCGATGGAGATGGTGGTAAAGACCATGAGGTTTGTGATGGATGTTGTGGGTTGGACAAATGATGTGGTGTGGTAAAAATAAAATACGAAAATAAAAATGACGACTCACTCACTGGAATATCTTCCCCTTGTTGAAAGTATGCCACAGGTACCATATGATTATTACAGAAAAGGTCATCACGAAAGTAGTGCGTATATGGCTTGTATGCGAGTACTGAGAAATTTCCCTCCGAGTCGCCGTTGGTGTCGATTTGGATTGTTGAACCAGTAACGCCTGAAACGAAGGGTGGGCAAAAAGAAGAGAAACAAATTAATTTAGCACAAGAAGATGAGGAATAAATTTAGAAGAACATATTCATGTTAAAAAATGGATGGCAGCCCAACGAAGAGACCCTTAAGAGGAGACCCTCAAGAGGTGCTGGGAACGATCGCCTTCTCACGATTCGTTCTCGACCTGCTGACCTCGAAAAAACCCCGTCCCCAGCTTTGTCAACGTGACACAAGTCTGACTGTTTACAAAAAATATTCGAAATATAAACAAAAAATATAAAAACAAAACCATTCCAAATTTCCAAATTAAAATTCACAAGAATATGTAACAGAGGTCGTGCGGAGAGATCAGGACAGGGGTTGGGAGCAGCAGCAGCAACAGCGGCGGCAGCAGCAGCAGAAGCAGAGAAAAACAAGCGCAGAGATGGCGCTGGTCGAGAGAGACGGCAACGTCAGCATCTGGTGGTTCCCTCGGGCGTTCAGCCAATCGCGCTACGGCGAGTTCTCGCGCAGCGGCCGCAACTCCTGCACCCTGATCTCGCTGATCCTGGCCAACAAGATCGCCTGGGAGGCCGAGTTCTGCCAGACGGCCGCGGAGCTGCCGCGCAAGGCGCTGCTGCACTTCGGCGACGCCATCAACGAGGGCAACGAGCTGTACAATCGCCTCGGCGCCCCCACGCGATCGAGTAAGAACTTCAACATTCCCGACGCCATCGACGCCCTGCGCCAGCCACGCCCACAACCGAGCGCCGAACTCTTCCGGCTGCGCGAACTCTTCTACACCCATCTGCGCGCCGATCCCTCGAATCTTCGCTACGCCCAGACGGTGGTCGCACGACTCACGGAACTCCTGAACATCGGCCTCGAGATGCAGATGCATCAGAGCCAGGACGAGGACGAGGCGACTTCGACGAGTTCGAGTCGGGTGCGTCATCTCTTCGTGGTCATCATCGCGGACAGTCGGACGGTGACGTTCGTCTTCGAGATCCTCAATCGCGTCGTCGCCTTCTACGACTCGCATCAACACGGCCGCGACGCCGGCGCCGTCATCGCTCAGAGCACGTTCGCGACGTTGAGTGAGTTGATCCATTGGTTCGTCGGCATGATGGACGACATCTACTCCAGCCAGCCGGACCTCTACGAGATCTCCTTCCTCTCGACGGACACGCGACCGCTGCCATCGCCCTTCGGTCGCGTCTCGAAGAAGAAATAATGAGGCAGGAGGAGTAGAAGGACGAGGAGGAGACGGACGAAGATGAAGAGAGAGGATCGTATAACATGGAGATCATGAGGATCCTGGTTGATTCGGGAGAATCCTTCTATTTGGCATAAAGTTTCACAAATATACGATATCTTTAGAGAACCCAAAGAGTCACGAGTGTTGGAATCTATTGTCTATATAATATATATACATGTATAGGCATATTAGGATAGTACGAGAGTTCCAAGCTCTAAAGGTAGGGCTTGTACGATAAATACTTATTGACTATATTTCCTATGCAACTTGGAAAGCTCCTGGTAAACCCTTTATATTACCTTGTATAACGTTTTCACTCTCATTGAATAGATTTCGATATAATTTCGATGGTAATACTCACTTTTATAAGTACGATTTTTGATAATTGTCTCAATTATTCTAGTTCCATTACTAGCTACGTCATATATCACATCATCCGTTAGAATGCGTTCCTCCTGGCGCAGCAGCTTGTCCAACGCCCAGGCATAGAGCTTCACGGAATCATAGAGGTAGGCGGCATAAATAGAAACAAACTGCAGACCAACAAAAATAAGAAAGAGAAAAAAATAAATTATAGGTCGAGGGGGGATTTTGAGTGTTGGAGTGGATTTTGAATGTTGGAGTGGTAGAAGATGTTGGCTGGTAGAAAGATAAACAGACAAAGGAGGAACTTTATTGGAAATGATTAAACTATAGGATAAGTGGGTGAGAGAGGAGAGAGAGAATTACAGGATGATAAAGAGGAAGGTGGGAGGTTGGGGGCGTGGCATTTAACGACGCACACGCCAAAGTATTGTCAACAGAATGCGGGGGCAGAAAAATTAAGGAACAAACATGGACATGGATAATGGCTAAGAAAACGACTTATACAACAACAACAACAAGAATAACGCTAACGGCAAAGGACACTCCCAGTTATTTCCACATGTTGAATACTGCTCTCACTGCTCCCCCACGACAATGGTTTTGCATTCTCTCCCCATCGCTCTTGGACAAACAGAAAAATTGGCTCAGAAATGTGGCCTCGAGAGGGAAAGGAAGGGAATGTTAGAAATGAAAGGAAACTTAGGAAGGAAAGGAGGAGATTAGGAAAATTCCAACAGACTCGAGCGACAGACCAAGGAGCACCTGAAGGCCAGGCAGCAGCCCAGGATGGGCCAAAGGAATGCGAACGATGGATGGTAGAAAGAGAGGGAGACAGAGAGAAAGACAAGTTGTTGAGGAAAAGTTAGTGGAAAGGATGGCGAGTTCAAGTGTCTGTAATGATGTTGACATTTGTCGACCGTTGTTTGCCGAACGGGACACAAATTGCTTTGGCATCTGGATCGTTCTTGTAGTTGTTCTTGTTGTTGTAGAGGTTTTTCTTCTTGTAGTTGTTGTTTTGGTGTCGATAGTACAATCCCCAGGATTATGAGTTTTGTTACAACGAATAGTATCATTTGAGGGTATTTGCTTGCATACCTTAAGAAAATTATGATTGTGAAATAACGGTGGCAACACAAAACTGAACGGCTCCTTGGAATTGTATTGCCTCACTTTGGCCGTAAAATTCTCGTAACTCTCTGTGGGCGGGGTCGAGGCCACGACTAGAAGACTCCGCGCCAACTGGGTGAAGCTCTCGGACTCGTGGCACGCCTTCATCCGTTCGACATGATCCGGTTTCCGCAAATACTTTTCGGCTTCTCTGGAATTCAACAAGAAACAAAACGACAAATCGAATTGACAAGTTAATTAAACGAAAGGAAGAAGTTGGAGAAAGACAATGAGAGAATGAGATGTAGACTCACTTTGGGGTGTAGGTCATCATGTCGACGAATATCACCATGTACTCGCCCTTCGAGAAGAGGTTGGCCGTGTCCATGGAGGCCATGAAGTCGACCAGAGCGGACGACGTGCCGAGGAACACGTAGATCCGCGTGCGGTTCATGGTGTTCTGAACGATCTGCGAATGTCGATAGAAAGAATAATAGGTAGAGAGAAAGATCCAATACAAAAAGATCTCAAAGAGAGGTCAATAAGAGATCTCTAAATGGAGAAGAGAGAATGAAAGACGATCTCTCACCTGATACCAGAAGCCGGTGCGACAACAGGGCAAACTCTGCTCACAGCACTTGGCCATGTTGTCGATGAAGGACTCCTTGTGGTTTATTGTCATGTTCCTCTTGGTGGCCTGCTCCTTCAGGAGGTCCGCAACCGTTGTCCACAGTTCATCGTGCAGGATCGAGAACTTCTTCCACCCATAGTAGCGAAGCAATGAGATCACAGATTTGATTACCTGAGGGCAATAGACGAAAAGAAAACAACAGCATTAAGAGAAACCCAAACATTTCCAACGAAACATCGATGTAAACAACTAGTAAAAATAGACAAAAACAATAGGAATAACAAAAGCAATAGTGAAAACAAAAGCAAAAACAATATTAATATCAACGGTGGCAACAGCAATTAATTAAATATTCCAAAACACTCGGTGAATCCCCGCCACGAGCTACGACTAAACGGGTCCAGAGTGAGAAGGGAGCATGAGAGATAGAGTAGGATAGAGAGCGATAGACAAAATAGGAGCGAGAACGAAAGAGAGAGAGAGCGAGAACGCTCCGACTTTTAAGTGCTCTCGTCCGAGAGTCATCATCAGAAATCCCAGCGCTCGAGGGCATCGAGGGCTTTTACTTCGACAGACCCAACGTCGCCAACGCCATTGACGTTGTCGTCGGAATCATCGTCGGCATCGGCGTTTGAAGGCGGCTTCAGCGGGATTTGCTTGGGTTTGCATTCGGAGAAATATTCGCATTCCGTTGAAAACTCAACCGCGAGCTTGAGGCGGATCGGCGGGAGAGAAATGAGAGAAGATGAGGGGGAGCTTGAATAATTTATGCTACAAGTCGGGGAATGGTTGTCGTTATCAGCAGCGAAGAATCTCCTCCTCCTCTCACTTCCCTCCTCCATCTCTCCTCCTCTAGCTCTCCTTCTCTATTTCTCTCCTCCTTATTTTCTCTCATCGACCGATAATTGTTTGTCTCCCAGACTTTCACTGGAAATTAATTGGCGTCGTTTTGGCTTTGGTTCCAACCGCTCTCTGTTCCACAATCCATCTCACTCTCTCGTCAACAATCCATCTCTTTCACACTACCTCTCACTCCCTCTCACACCCACCAAGTGTAACTAAGCCACTCAGATATGATCATGAGCCAGCGCGCGCTTCATGCGGCTCGGTGACTTCCGTTTCCGGTTCCGCTCGATGCTTACCTGCGTATCCGGTGGCTCTGTGCGAGCGAATGTCGGAATGGAGGAAGCTCTGTTCTCCGCACATTTCTGAAAAGAAAAGAGAGAGGGAAAATCAAAAACGATTCACAAAAATCTCAATATTAAATAAAAAACAAAATCAATATCAAATCACAAAAAAAAAACAAAACCGAATCACAAAAAAATCAAAACCTCATCGCAAACTTAAACAGGATAGAATTGTAAATAGGGGATAAAAGACAGAGGGAGATAGAGAGATAAGCGAAGATAGAGACATCTCTTCAAGACAACAAACTAACAAAAGAGAAAACGACGGCGGGATTTTGAGTGGAAATTCAGATTGAACAATTTCTCCTGCGGCCAAGAAGGAGGAGGAGAGGAAGACTGGAAGAATGAAATCTTTACTGTTGCCTTCGAGCGCCATTTACTTTCCCTCTCTAACATCATTTCATATCGTTCTCTCATTTTCACTCCTTCCCTCATTTTCACTCCTTCCCTTATTTTCATCCCCCCTCTTTCACCCTTCATTAACATGCGAAATCAAGAAGAAATTCAACCGCTTTTCGGAGAAACGAAATTTTCTGCTATTGAAAATCCATGGCTTCTGGTAAAGAATACCAAAAACCGATAGAATTTACAATAGAAAGGGAGAGAGTGAGATTGAGAAGGGCAAAGAGAGAAAGAGAAAGGGGGAGAATGAGGTCTGTATCGAAATTCCTGGCTCTTCATTATTGCCCAAGTAGTATGAAAATTTGGCTTCGGTGGGCGTCGACTTCATCGAGGGCGTTTTAAATACCAAAGGTTAATTGCCGTGGGAGGTTTATTGAGAATTTTAATGCTTTTTGAACCAGATATTTTAAAGGTCTTCTATGGTCAATATTTGAAAATTAATTTTGACGAATTAATAATGAAGAAACCCCACAATTTAATCCTTCCTTTAGAAATTATTAAATTATTGGAATTTTTAAATTACTAGAAGAAACTACTCAAAAGAAGCTATTAAAGAAACATCAAAAATAATATACTCAAAGAAAATACTTGAATAATTTACTGAAAGAGTCTACTAAAAGAAACTTATAAAAGAACCATTGCTCGAACTCTGTCGATTACTTACATACGATATCATTGGAATGTTACGACTCTGGGACACAATCGCCTCGACGAAACAATGGCCCTCCGGACCGAATATCATTGCGATGCCGTCGCAAATCATCTCGGTAATGGCTTTGGTAGCGAGCACGGTATCGCCCTTGGTGTCCGTCCATCGCAGGGCCAGGGAGACGTTCGGCAAAAGCGTCGGATCGTTGTTGATCTAAACAGAAAGGAAAGGAGAGATGGGATTTTTATAGTATTTCAATTGATGGAATCAAATAAAGAACTCACCTCATCTAAGGCCATTGTGAGGGCACCGGATATGGCCAAGCCTTGCTTGTCTTTCAGTTCACCGGTGATGGCCGTTAGATAGCCAACATTGAGGACGGTCCGATTCAGTGCATCACGTATGGGGATCACACCCGGGACAAACGTTGCTGCCACCGAGAGCAATAGAAGCAGATTAAAGGGCCAACGCGTCATGGCCCCTTAGGCCGGGGCCGATCAGCGCGACACCTATGGGTTGGAATTTTTTTCTCTGCAAAACAAAGACAAGAAGAAAAATAGAAAATAAAATGATGTCAATAGAAGTAAGAGGTCAAAATATAAAATCACGTCAATAGAAGTAAGAGGTAAAAATAAAAAATCATGTCAATAGAAATAAGAGGCAACAAGAAAGAAAGATGGGCGAATAAAAGGGTTGGAGAGAAGTCTGTCGAAAGGTTTCCATGGCTCATTTAATGCACTTGTCATCGGTTCCGAGAGACTCATCTGAGGTTGACCTGTGAGGTCGGGTGTTGTGGGGTGTTGCCAACGAGTTAAAATCTAAACCCATGTGCGCAACAGATGAAACTCAAACTCAAGGTGGGCGGTGGGTGGTGGACGTGGGAGACAAGAAAATACCACAGTTGTCGAGCGCTTTCAATGGAGATAGGGGTCGGTCTGAGGTGGGTTGGGGTGGGTTGAAGTGGGCTGGATTGAGTTGTGATGGGTTGAGTTGTGGTGGTCTCTTGCTTTGTGGCAACCAGTTCGTTAATGGTCGAAAGGTTTCAGCTCAAATTGAACTTGAAAGAGATCACGGTCTGCTCGTGGAGCGGGGGTTGGATGGGATGATGATTGGATGAGGGAATCGCTCCAAGTGCTTCAGGTGGTTTAAAGGCTTTAAAGGATGAGTTTGAGAACTGGGAGGAATTTCACAAAAATAATATATTTTGATGAGAAAAGTTTTAGAAATTTTCCATATATAGACATGATGCTGGTATAAATCTGAAACTTTATTTTTAACAAAAAAAAAAAATAATAATAAAAATAATTTCAAAATTTAAATTTTTAATCGAAAGTTAAATTAAAAAAAAAATAAAAAAATTTATATATTAAACATTTAATTTAAAAAAATTATGAAAAAAAATTTGAGAAATAGAAATCTTTTATTAATAATTGAGTTCCTCATATTAAGAAAAGAAAAAATTTAAATACAAAATTTGAATTAAATATTATACATAAATCAAATTATTTTTTATTTTTAATAAATGAACATTTTAATTCAAAAATAAAATGTTAAATTGAATATTATTGTATTTTTATTGAAGAAAAAAAAATATTGCAGAAAGCAAACATTTTATTAATTTTTAACAAATCAAAAGAAAATTTCAAAAAATTGTAATTTAAATATAAATTTGATTTTATAAATTTTAAATGAACTTCCGCTTGGTTATATAAATTGCTCTAAAGCTGCTGGCCAACTGGCTTAAATTCTGACATCCTACGGATTATTTGCCCCAGGATAATACAAAGCACCAGGATGTCCCAACTTGTCCCATCAATCACATACATCCATCACTGGAACTAATTTAAATGTTGATCGAGTATTATTTGCGAACAGCTTCACGAGTTCCGCGAATATCTCAACCAACATAATCACGAACACACTCACAAATACATCCTCGAACACATACACAAACATAAATACAAACTTGGCAAAGTAACACACACAGACACAATTGAACACGGAATTCTGGGGGAAGAAAATTCCATGTAAATATCGCCTGATTGCGATGCAAATATCGCTGGAGCAGAAGATATTGCAGAAATTTCAAGTTAAAACTTGAAACTTGGAAATGTAAAAATTACAAAAACAACAACAATCAACAATGGTTAAGGTCATAATTTTAAATTAATTCGTATATTTAATATTTTTATTTCCAACCATACCGCGAAGCTGCATTTCCTGCTAAAGGGTTTATCGGGGGATTTACTCATATTTTTTCGAAGGATTCTCTTTTTTCGAAGGATTCTCTTATTTCAGAGGCTTCTGTTTTTCGGAGGATTCTCGTAATTTTTCTTAGGATTTTCGTTCACCACGTGACCCAAATAGAGATCCCACAGCACCCAAAGGTACCGTGGGACGAAAAGATCAGTCCACCGAAGAGATTTCTTTCGAATTAAGAGAGGTGGAAAGAGAGATAAAGAGTGTTGAGAGAGTGTTTTTACTCTTTGATATCAGCGATTGCTCTTTTTTATATCTTTTTCTCCCTATAAACTCTTCCTGCTTATTTTTTGTGCTCTTCCACACAGTGGGACGAATTGATATCACACCGAAGAGCGACAGGTGTCAACGTGAGAGAGCAAGAGAGAGATTTGGGGAGAGTGATAGTGTGAGTGTGAGAGAGATTATGTGGAGAGAATGAGAGAGCATCTAGTTTAAAGGTGGAGAGAGTGAGAACGAAGAATTTTATTAAAAACGAGACGACGTCACAGGGCGATCGATGCAGGGGAAAACATCGTGTGCCAACAATTAACTTGGCTAATTGCGCGAAATGTAAACAATAAACAGCACTTGAGAAATAACCAAAAACAACAACAATAAAAAATAGGAATAGCAACAATAAAAATAACCATTGAAACAACAACAAAAAAACAACTGGTAGACCATCCCAAAGAATAAAAAGAGATGTCGTCAAACGATGGAATGCTGAAAAAACAATTGACGCAAATCCGTGACGGAAGACCTTTCGACTCATTGACAACAAATATTAGATGGACAGACAGATCGACAGACAGCCGGACAGATAGTTCAGTTGATCAACAAAGACATAAATCATTGATTTACAAAAACAACAATAATTGTCGTGTATTTATTATTAAAAAATTCAATTAAAAATAGTTCGCGTCCGCCTCCAAATGTCGAAAGTCCAAAAATAACCCAAGTCACTGTCCAAAGGTTCCACTTTTTCACTCCCTTCTTCTTCTTCTCCCCCTCTTCTTCCTCCCTTCTTCTCATGCAAAAAAAGACCTCACACACATACAAATGGACTCATGTAAAGTGTACACGTGTGCTTCTGTGTGTGTGTGTTTGTGTGAGAGTCGTGCAAAGTTCAGCTCAAAGAAATCAAAGACAAACTTTAAATGCGCGTTTTGTCTTTTTTTTTGTCTCTTTTGCACGCTCTTGTTTTTTTCTGTCGCAGTCGATGTTGTAGTTGTTTTTCTTGTTGTTGTGGTGTCGCTTTTGTTGTTGTTGTTCTTTTGGTTATGGTGTCGTTTTT
Organism: Coelopa frigida; assembly: GCA_017309665.1. NCBI lineage: Eukaryota > Metazoa > Arthropoda > Insecta > Diptera > Coelopidae > Coelopa > Coelopa frigida. Next base: position 1,788,926 of record CM029563.1, on the reverse strand, counting down.
TATTGTATTTGTTATGTTTTTTGTTGTTTTGTTGTTGTTGTTGTTGGTGCAGCGCTACTTTCCGGAGTTATTTTTAGCAAATCAGTCTTTTACGATTGTTTATTTTTAGCCCGCAATCGTCGAAGTGCATTTTTTCCCTCTCCATTTCCCTGTCGTCTCTTGTTTTGTAGTTTTTTTATTTGTTGTAGTATTTCTGTATCTTGTTTTTGTTGCTGTTGTTGTTGTCCATCGATAGCTGCTGTTATTGTTGTTGTGTTCGGCGGTTTCATTTTGTTGTTATTGTTGTTGTTGTTGTTGCTTAACATACAGCAGTTCGTAACGTGAGTAAAACCACGATCGCGAGAGCGCCGCCGTCGACAGAGGCCTCCAAGGGACAGCGCACGGTGGGGCAAACAGAACAAATTGTAGTTCTTTGTAAAAATATTTTGTATACATTTTTCGATATTATTTATTTTAAATAAATTTTTTTTATATAATTTTTACTCTCTCTTATTTTTTATTGTTCCTAAAATTTGTAATATGGATGTTTTTTTACAAAATTTATTTTTTTTAATAAATTCACAGAGATAACGATTAATAAATTCTTTACAATAAGAAAAAAATATTAAAGAAAGAAAATTAGAATATTTATTTCCATAAGATTTTATACAAATTTTAACATAAGAAATTATTTACAAATATTTTTTCTATATACATATTTATTAAAAATTTGTATTCTAAGTTTTCTTTCGAATTTTTCTTTAAATTTTTAACTTCTATTATTTTTTCATTCATTTGTTTTCTTTTTATGTGAATGTTAAATGCTTGAATATATTTCTAAAAAATAAAAACCATCATCTCCCCATTTTTTAATGTTTTTCTATTCCTTATTTCTATAAACACAATATTTTCCTCCACTCCAAGTGACCACCATAAATAACTTCGCAGTTAAAGTATATCTGAGCACTTGAGCAGGTCTGAACTATAACTTAAAATTAATACAAATATAAGAGACTTTCAGCAGCTAATTGTTACGCAAGCCCCCCAGATAAGAGTTTGCGGAAAAATAATTGCAATAATAATAACAATAAATATATCGTTGTGGCAGGTGTGGAGAGGAAAGAGAGAGCGAGGGGAGCCTTAAATTAACGGTGTATCTGTCCAATTATTATTCACTTACGTCAATGTTGGGCCCCGCCGATAACAAGACCGCACCGATAGGCGTTGAAAATAGAATTCGGATTATGGGACACGGACGTGATTGTATTATGTTCCGTGATTTTTTGCCACACGCAGCAACATCCGACGATAAGGAAGGCGAAAATTCACAAATCGACCAAATGTCATTCGGCGATGACGTATTTCGACAAGGTGGGAATGAGGGAGAGAAGGTGAAGAAAAAAATAAAAAAAAAAATATCCTGGAAAGTTTCTTCCTATCATTAAGAATTTTTTATTGTCTTTTTTCTCTACTTTAATGCCGATTTGATCCCATCTCCCTATCTCTGGAGAGAAATGTACTACAGAAATATTTTTAAATTTTATCTCTCATCTATTTAATTTTCTATCTGCATTGTTATCTGTGTCATTATTATATTTGAATAATAATATTTGATTAATAATATTTTATTTATAATATTTGAATTATAATATTTATAATATTTGAATATTAATATTTGAATAAAAGTAATCTCAACTCGATATTATCTTTAAAGCGATTAAGAATTATTAAATTTCTGATTAATTTCCAAATTTCACTGATTTAAATGTTTCGCACGTTTCGTCCCACTGTGCACAGTCGTTGCTCTAGCTGGCGACGCATAATAATTGTTTCTTTTGATTTCATTTTTGGTTGTTTTTGCATTTCTTGCCGTGCATACATTTAAGCGTAGTTTCTCTCTCTCTTTCTATATATCGCTCTTTCTCTCTTTTTTGCTCCCTGTTTTTTTCTCTCGCTCTCGATTTTTTGTTCTTTTTTCAACCACTTGGTGGCGCTGATTGTTTTGGCGTTGATCGCGCGCACGACGAACGTGTGGTTGCATGTGTTAGTGAGCGCCTTTAGATATCTCTTTGTGTGTGTGTTTGTGAGGTTTTTGGTGTATCTGTGTGTATTGCACTTAGTTGCAATTTTTTGTTGTTGTTGTACTTATTGTTGTTGCGATTGTTTGGCGCTCGTGCTCGGTTCGTGTCTTGTTTACGTTTTGTTTTCATCCAGTTTAGCATGTATTTTTTGTTATTATTAAATTTTGTTATTTTTTTATAATTCTTTTTTATCATAATTTTTGTTAATAATCATTTTGCATTAATATATTTTTTTTATTAGATTTCATTTTTAATTTGTATTCTTTTTATTTTTTTCAAATTTTATTAAATAATTTGTATTCTTCTTATTTTTGGTTACTATTGTTTTATTATTTATATCATAATATTTTTTATTTTTTTTCCACTGTTATATATTTTTTTTAAATTTTTATTGCTGTTATTATGGTTTAGTTTTACGACTAGTTGTTATTGTTTATCTTGTGACAGTAGTTTTTGTTGTTGTTGACATTTTACCACGTTTTCGCTGAATTTTGTAATTTCGTCGTAAATATTTTCTGTCTCTTTCGTTCGAACGTTTTTTTTTCCTACAAAATTTCATAATTTTTGCCCGCCTAATTTTCAAGATAATCGAGTTCGAAATCAATGGGAAACCTTTTTGTTCAATGGCGCCCCATCGATTTGCGAAGCCTTCAAAAAAATAATCAACTAAACGAAAAAAAAAATAATAAAAAAAAAAACACAATTTCATTCGGGACAAGTTCCATTTTGGCCATGTAATTTGGCTTCTCGTCTTCCGTTGCTCGTTTAGGTTTTTGCTCACGTATTTGCGTCAGTTAAATGTGTTGTTGTTACCGTTTATGTTATTGTTGTTTTTGTTGCAGTTGTTTTAGTTTCTTGTTGTATTTGTTGTCGTTGTTCCTTCTTTTATTGTATCGTGTTTTTTTTTTGATATTGTTGTTTTCGTTTGTATTTTGATTTCGATTAAAGTTATTTATAAATGTTTTATTTTCTTACTTCCTTTGACTTACTGTTATTGTTGTTATAATTATTATTAGTTTTTTTTTATGGTTTCCTTTGTTGTTGTTTTTGTTTTTCTGTTTTTGGTTGTTAGTCGTGTTTTTATTATTGTTGTTGTTGTTTTTGCCATATACTGTTATCTTGAGCTTCGGTTTATTTTTATCGACAAACGCCGTTTGATTCCGTAAAAATCGCTGTAAAAAATAATAATAGTTCAATTTCTGTTGTTGTTTTCAATTGTTGTTGCTATTCCTATTGTTGTTGATTTTATTCAAATTTTTATTGCTATTCCAATTGTTTTTGTTTTATCCCAATTGTTATTGTTTTTGATTCAAATTTTGGTGCCTCAATTTTTACTTTTATGGGATTTCTTCCTTTGGCATGGTTTTTGTTGTTATTGCTTCAGTTATCCAATTTTTCTGTCGTTTATATTTCATTCTCGTTGCTGTTATTATTATTATTATTATATTTATTATTATTTTTAAAATCATAATTATTATTATTATTACTCTTGTTTCATGTATTGTTTATTTTAATGTTATCTCTATTGTTGTTGTTACTTTTGTTATTAATATTATTGTTGTTATTATTGTTGACGTAGATGGCGCCAGTGTTTTTTATGGCCTTCCGTTGGGATTCTCGACCTTATTCGCCCTTTTTCTCCCTTTCTCTCTCTCTCCCTTACAATCCTTCTTCTTTTGGTTTTATTCACCCTATTTCCGTCTCGTTTTAATTGGCTTTGTTTCGGCCGCATTGCCGGAAAAAGGAAACCACCATCTTGGAAGCCATTAAATGGTGTTTGACCATCTTGTGTCGAAGTCGCAAGAAAGGGAAACGAGAGTTCCAAGAACTATGTTTCAGCTTCCTTGGAGCTTTTATTTGATCGTCGGACTCTTCCTCAAACTCTTCTTCAGTTTCTTCCTTCATCGCCCTCGTCACCCTCGACTTATATCCTTATTCTAAATTCATTTGAAATGCGCTTTGTGCTGACGAGGAAAATCCACGCCCTTCGCCCTCAATTTCTTCATACCTCACTCTTTCCTTCTCTCTCTCACTCTCTTCTTATTGCACTTCGCACAAAATCCCACTCAAGCGTTCTCATCTTGCCAAAGCTCCTTCTTTTTCCCTGACTATTCTCCTGCTCACACTCATCTCTTTTCCTCTCCCTCTCTCTTGCCGGAAGTCGTTCACTCGAACGATTCTAAACGACTTCCGTTTTGTGTTCGAGCGACTACGATGAGCGACAAGAGATTTAAAGGATCACTTGTTTACACACCATTCTCAACTTCCATTCTCCATCTCTCTCTCTTTCACTCTTTTTCTCCCCTCCTCTCTCTCTTTATATATGCATTTACTTCAATTGTCGTGGTTCGTTGGAATTCTATTAAATTTTCCGGAATCGAACTCTTGAAGGATTTACACGAATCTCCTCCTTCAGCGCGATTCAATAGAGTGATTTCTGTGAATTATCAACATTTCCATAAATCACACGGAAAGACATTCAAAATATTTTCTCAAGCACTTTTAACCACGCCCCTTCGGCTCCTCGATCCATTCTCCATCCATTCCTCTCGACCTCTTCGCCCTCTTCTCGATCCACGATTCTCTTTCATTGTCAAAAGCCTCGAATCTCAAATCTCGGCCGACCCCGACCCCGTTCATAAATCAAGTGAAACGTCCTTTAAAGAGAACCTGTTCCTTCATGAAGTCTCCGACTCTGCCGAAGTCGCAGTTGAAGACGACGTCGCAGTCACTGTCGACGCTGCAGTCACCAACGACTGTCGACGTCAACAACGTCTGAGACGTCGCATCCGAGCTTCCGACCAACTTTTACTTTCAGCCACCAGTTGCCAAAAATGTGCAAAACCACTTTGGCGGTTGTTGTTGTTATTATTATTGTTGCTGTAGTATTTGTCGTCGTTGTTGTTATTACTGTTAATGATGCTGTTGTTGTTTCCAATGATGTTGTTGTTGTCATTGTTGTTTTTTATTTGTTGTTGACTGCACTTTGGTTCGCTTTAGTTCGTCGTCTCGTCGTCCACGTTGCCTCGCTCGATGAAAGCGAAAATTTGTCTCGTCACTCGTCGTCTCCGAGGAGCTATTGGCAATAGCTTTGGGCCAACAAGGCGAAGCTCACATGAACACAAGACGCACACACACACTAGTGCACATGTTTAAGCCCACCAACACGAAGAAACCGACGCATTCCATGACCGACGGCCAGACACGTGAATTTGTGGTCAACTATGTGGGGCACTAGGGAGCAATTGGCCGAGGGGTGAAGGAGAGAGGGCGGAGAGGGAGGAGAATGAAAGGGAGGTAATAAGGAGAGGGTAAAGAATGAGAGGGTGGAAAGTAGAGGGTGAAGACTGAGAGTGTGAAGAAGGAGAATGAAAAGGTGGAAAACGAGATTTTGGTGAATGGGAGATTGGAAAGAAAAGTCGAGAGTGCAGAAGGCAAAGGGGGAGAGAAGGTGTGAAGAAAGGATGCGAAGGAGAGGAGAAGCAAAAACACGAGGAAAGCTCGAGGGAAGGTGTGAACAACTTGGATATGATTGGTGGCTGGATAATCGGATTCTGAGGCGAGGCTCAGCTGGAGTAACCACAAGTGTCTGCTCCTGCATCAACCAACGTCGACCATTGCTTCATCCTCCGTCTCCCCCACTGTTTCGTCATCCTCCTACTCTTCTCTCACGCCTTCTCCACCCATTGTCACGCCTCATTTTATGGTTTACGAGGCCGTTGGACGTTGGTCGACCAACGCGTTGGACAAGATCTCCATGCTGAGGACAGGGCGGGACAGGACTCAAAGGACCCATAGACAAGAGACGACGGAAAGAGGACGACAGTTGCCGAGACAACCGAGAGAAGACGGTTGTTGTGATTGTTATTGTTGTTTGTATGAAAGGACCAACAGACAAGAGAGACGAGAATGAAGAGGAGGTTGAAAGGGAAGAAGTTGAAGAGGATGAGGGAGGGTGGAAAGAAAAGGGTGTGAGGCTGGAGAGGTTAGTTGGAGAGGATAAAAAGGAAGTTGAGGTTGAAGAATGAATGGAAAGAAGAGCATGAAGAGTGAGTGAAAAATAAGGACGATAGCCCTTGACACAATATGTTACTGTTGTCCATGTTGTTGTCCTTCTTGTTGTCATTGTTGTTGTTGTTCTTTTTGTTGCCATGGTCTCCAGTTGAAACCCAGGCGACTGAGTATTGAGAATTGGATTAAAACTTTAAAAATTTCAGTTTTTTCTCCTACTCTTTATCGCTCTCTCTTCTTTTTCCCCTCATCTCCCTCTAACTCTCTTTCACTTCCACACTTCTCTCCTTCTCACTCTTCAGCCTCCTCTTCTTCTTTATTCACTGGACTCTTTTCTTAATGGAGCAGCCGACGGATCGACATCATTTCAAAACATTTGCTGAAGAATTCGTCTCGGTTGAAGTTTGTTTTCGATCCTGGCAACGGATTGAGGTCGTTGTTGTTGTTATTGTTGTGGTTATTGTCGGGGTTTTTTTTTCATTTTATTATGTATTTATTCCTGTTGTTATGTTTATAGTTTTTGTTATGATGGATATAATTCTGTTTTATAATTTTTATAATCTTCATTTTGATTTTATATTCTCTATTTTTATTTTATATTCTTTATTTTTATTCTATATTTTTATTTTATATTCTTTATTTTTATTTTATATTCTTTACTTTTATTTTATATTCTTTATTTTCATATTATATGCTTTATTTTCATTTTATATTCTTTAATATTCTGTTACTGTTTCTCACTGTTGTTATTGCATTTACTGTTGTTATTGTTATTTCATACGTTGTTGTTGTTGAATACTTTGTTATTGCATTCGTTGTTGTTATTGTTATTGTTGCATTCGCTTTACATTTCTGTTTTCGCTGCCAAAAACTGGATTTTCTAAAAATAGACCGTGGGGAAATACTTGAATGTGCGCCACATGTGCTCGCGAGCTTCGGGCGCGCCACCGCCAGAGAGTGCTTCACATGGAAACCGTCCTCAGACGCCCCTCTCTCGGATCCGCCCCCCTCTGGGCACCCTTGGGGCATGTCACACATTGAAACAACAACATGAAGAACAACAACAACAAGAAAATCAACAACAAGAGCAACAACGACGACAACAACTTGTAGCACGTTGCCGCAAAACCCGCTCTCGGTTGAGATTCGCTCCAAACGCCGCATCTCGTTAGTTCATTCGCTGCGCCACCTCCGCCTGTCTGTCTGTCTGTCTGTCCAACTGTCCGTTGGTCAATCTGTCCGTCCAGCTGGCTGTCCGTTGGTCATTTGTCCGTCTGGCCGTTGATCACAGTCTGTCTGGGTGTCCATCTCTGTCTGTCCTACTCCATCCATCCCCCTTTAACACGCCATCGGAGTCTCGCCTTCTTCCATTTTCTCCTCCTCTGTCCGCCCTCCGTGGTTTGTCCTACTCCATCTCTCCACCTCTTCCTCTCCACCACCATCTCTGTCTCACCTCTTTAATCTCCCCTTCTCCCTCTTCTCTCCTTCCCTATGTCCATCCCAACGCCAACTGTCCGATTGTCGGCCGAGGTTGTTGTTTTGTCCACTGCTCCATTCGCTGTCGTGCCTCCAATTTCAAATCTCTCTCTCTCCCTTCCTCTCCGTTTCTATCATCTAACTGGCACTTGGTCATTTGTCATTCTCTCTCTTTCTCTTCCCCCTTCTCACTCTTCACCCTTCCCTCCTCTCACTCTTCACTCCTCTCTCTCCTTCCACCTCTTGATCCCCCAATCTGTCCTCTGCCTGCAGTTGTCTTCGGTTTTGTCACCTCTTTTGTGCATATGTTGGACGATTTTCTCTGTCTCTCTATCACTCTATCTCTCTCTTTCTCTATCTCTCTCCCTTTATCTATCTCTCTCTATTTTTCTCGATCGATCTCTCTCACTCCGTCTCTCTCTGGCCAAAGCCCCAACTTCCACATCTCTAACTTCTATCTCTCCATCTGTCACCTCTCTCTCCCTTCAACTTCTTCTTCCCTTCATCCTTCACGCCTCTTCTCTCTCTCTCTCTATCTGTCTTCCTCTCTATCTCTCCCCCTACCTTCCAAACGATCAAACTGTCTCTCTCACTCTCTATCAGTTTCTGCCTCGACTCGTTTGTCACATGTGTTTGTCGTCTGGCTGTGATTGCCATGGGATTGGTGATTATGTGCATGTGTTAAATGCGTGTGATTCATGTGTGTGAGTGACGTCTGTGTGTGTTTCTGTCATTGTGTGTGTTCGTTGCAAATCTCTTTTTTCGTGTGTTTGTGTGAAAATCTTCAACATTTTCAGCCACTTGTTGGAGAGGAAAATTCGAATTCGACCCAGAGTCTGTCCTGCCAAATGTTCGCCTATCTCTCTGTCTGTTCATCTGTCTGTCTGTCTCTCCATGTGTCCTTCTGTCGATCTCTCTGTCTATCTATCTGTCCACCTATCAATCACTTCGTCCATCACTCTCCAGCTCATCATCCCATCATGAACTTTGCCTTCTCATGATCCCTTGAGCCCCTTGTTCTTGGTATTGTTATTGTGCAAATTCTGCCTCGTGCGATGTCAAGGACGAGGGAATTCAATTAAAAGTCGCGGTGCTCACTTTCAGGCGCTCCAACGTCACTCACACCAACTCCCTCTCAATCTATATTTCTCTCTTTCAGTCTCATTCTCTCGGACTCCATTCTTCCTCATCACTCACGTCTTCTCAATCTCCTCACTTTCGTTCTCTCTCACTATCAACCTTTTCCTTTCTCACTCTCATCCTTTCTCACTATCGCTCTCACACTCCCCTCCTTTCCTACTCTCGTTCTCCCTCACTCTCATCCTCCCTCCCTCTCATCCTCTTGTTTGCATCTCTCTCAAGGAGTCCAGAGTCAGAGCTTCCGAAGGACTTTCCTTGAGCTCCCGACGACTCCTGCGATGCAACCGGAAATTCCATGACGACGACGACGAGAGATTGAGAGGAGGCAGAAAAAGACAAGGAGAGATTGAAAGAGAGAGATAGAAATAAATGCGAGAGCGAGATAGCCAACAATCGATGCCAGCCAGAGTCCGATGGAGACGATGAAGGAAGACGACGAGGTTTGACGCGAAATCGTAACGAGTTTCGCGTCGAGAAACCTCAGACAAGCAGGCAGACGAAGAGAGACCAACGACAGATGGAGAGGGAGGGAGAGAGTGAGGTGGCGAAGGAAAGAGAGAGGGAAAGAGAGGGAGATGCGGGGTGAGAGACAGAGAAGGAAGCTTGTTGGTGGTGTCGTAGGCAACCTGTTAAATGGACGAATTAAAGCTGGCTCCACCGGCAGCCACCCAGTCACCCGACATTAAATTAAATGAAATCCATGTGGGACAATAAAAACAACAATCACAACAAGTAAAACTATTACAACAACAACTAAATGGATGGCTAGTGCTTCAAACAGGCTCGCAAAGCAAGACCGGGTCCTGCCTTGCGACTGGTTCGACTCCGGCTGCTTCATGTGGAATGATTCATAGCGAGGCGCGGCGTCTCAACGGCCCCCAGACAGATGGGGCGACACAGCGATAGAGAGAGATAGGGAGGAAGAGAGGGGAAGAGAGATAGAGATAGTGGGATAAAGAGGAAGCGAGATAGAGATCATTACATTGATGTGAAATTAAGGACAACACAGAGAGAGACACGAAGACGAGGAAAACCCAGTTGTGGAAAATTTCCAAAACCATATGTGGAAAGCTTTCGATGGTCGTGGGGAGAAATTGGAGGTCGAGGGAGGGAGTGAAGGGAATGGCAGAGAAGAGAGGAGAGGGAACACAGAAGAGAGGTGAATTATATGTTGACAAACGTGGAAAATCAAACGTTGATAAAGGAGAAAAAAATAGATCAACGAAATAAAATCAAATGAAATGGTTGATGACAATTGAAAAATCATCATCAACATTAACGTCAACATCATCTTAATCGCTTCCATCTTCATCATCAAAATTTATGACCATAATTTTCTTGATTTTCTTCATTATTTTCATTATCTACATCATCTTCACAACATTCTTCATCTTCTACATCAATTTTCATCTTCATAATCAGTTTCCTTAAATTTTATTCATATTCTTCATATTCTTTATCATCACATTCATATTCATATTCAATATCATCATCATTTTAATCTTTATGAATTGTCTTAAATTAAATTTTCAAATTCGACATAATCTTCAACTCATCTCCATCTTTATCATTCACAATTCACAATTTACTTGATCTTCTTCATCCTCATCTTCATCCTCATCATCTCCAGCTCTATCTTCATCATCGAAGTCAAACTCAAACTCGGGCGCGAACACAAAAGACGACTTCAATATCGAATTCGAAATGTCTGCATTCGAAAACTTCACCCACTGCGATCGTCGCGTCGATCGTCGGTTGCGGTTGCTGCGGCAGCGCAACTCCGACGCTGCCGGCGCCGCAGCAGCAGCGCAATCGCACACGCTTCAAGGCCATTTAAAAATAATTCAATCTAAAAATAGAAGCCGGCAGAGACGCGGGCGTCGCGAGCGCCGTCAGCAGAGGGGGGAAGACGAGGAAGGGGGATGGGGGATGGGGGAGACAGGAAGGGAAGATGCTAGTGTGAGTGAGTTTGTTTGTGTGTATTAATGTATGTGTGAGTGTATCTTGAATGGCGACCGAGATATGCAAACGAAATAAACAGTTTCATCTTTTGTTCTCGTCTTCTGTTCTCTGTTGCCATTGTTGTTGTCGATATTTTTTTGGTGTTGTTGTAGTTTTTTTTGTTGTAGTTTTATTTGTTGTAGACATTTTGTTGTTGTAAAAATGCTTTTATGTTTTTGTTCTTTCTTGTTGTTGTGTATATTTTATTCTTGTTATTTCTTTGTTGTTATTATTACTATTTTTTATAATGTGCATAGTTGTTTTTCTTGTTGTTACTGTTCGAAATTCCTTTCAAGTGCCTCGAGACCTCATAAACGAAATATTTTATTAAATGGAATACAAAAACAACAACAATAACAACGTAACCAAAACAACTGATCACTAAAATGAAGAAGAAGAAAAATATGTTCAAAAAATAAAGAAGAAAAAAACATAAACACGAGTCCAGTATCTGATGAATGCGCGCATCTTTCAGAACGTGCGATTTTTGTCTCTGTCTCAACTCTCATCAATGTGTTGCACAATCGCATATCGATGTGTGTGCAAGAGGTTTTTTTATATTTCACTAACACAAATGCATGTGTGTGTGAATAAATTTGAAACGAATTTATTGCTCGTCTCGAATTCGCGATGTGCGCTCTTTTTCCATCAGCCAATTGAGAATTGCATCCGATTTCAAATCAGAATTCACCACAATTTTAATCTTTCTCTCTCACTCCCTCTATTTTTCACTCTCTCTTCATTTGTCCTTTGTCCCATCTCTCTCTTTTTTCATCAAACAATTTTCCATCACTTTGGAAAAAAGCTCAAATTTTTTTTTCATAGAGGTCACGTCGAATACCTTGAATAACTTTGCACTTGAAAGAGTTTTCTCATGAAACTCATTCGCACATGCCGAGAGATCCTCGACATCAAATGAAAAATCCCTTTCACTTTAGCTCTCTCTCTCTCTCTCTCACACTCACTCTTTCTATCTCTCTCATTCTCTATATCTCTTCTTTCTATATCACTTTCTCCACAAACCACGTTCTCCGCCAAATTCTTCCTCTTTCTCCTCACATCTTTTTCTTCTCACATCTCATTCCCTCGTCGTTTTCTATCTCTCTCTCTTAATATCCTTTTCCCTCATGTGGTTTCCTTTCTATATTTTTCAAGGTTACCAGAGGAGTGAGAGAAGTGGGAGGGGGGCGTGGCTTGAGTGGAGGATCAACATTTTTTAATCCTTCCATGGACTATTGTTGGTTTCGTTTCAAACGCCAGAAGTTGCTTTTGTTGTCTTCGTTTTGTTGTTATAATTACTGTGTTCTTCTTGTTCTTCCTTCCTTCATTCCAGCTTTTATTGTTAGTCCTCGTGTTGGTCTTGTTGTTGTGGTTTTCTTTGCCCGAGAAATTCCATCGAAATAATGTGGCAATGGCGGCGTTGAAGAAAGAGAGAGAAGATTAAAGTAAAGGAAAGAGTGTGAGAGGGATAGAGAGAGAGGAGATGAAGTGGTGGAAGAAACCAAAAGGGATGAAAGAGACCAAGAGAGGGATAGAGAACGGATTAACGAGAAAATCATAACCATTTAGCATGTTTTATGGCCAGCAAAACAAGAATAAAAACAACGTCAACAGCAACAAAACCCATGTCAACAACAACCCCAACGAAAACGTCAACCACAACAACAACATCGACCACATCCACAAAAACATCAACAACAAAAAGACCCCGTGTTTAAGCTTTTCCAAACCTCGTCGCAAGGTTTCAATTGCATAAACTTTCATGCACGAGCATCTTTAGGAAATTTATTTATGTAATTAACACCTCGAAGAAAGCCACAAAAAAGCCTGGAGCAGTTAAGTAGAAGCTAAAACCCATTATGAACCCCTTGAATTTATTTAAGAATTTGAAGCCTTTTTGAAGCCTTTTGAACCGTTTCAAAAGGTTTCTAAAAACTTGCAAAAGTACTTTTCACGTCAATTACCGACTTTTACAACTATTCCAAAGCCTTTTCACTACTTATAATAATTATGAAAAACTTTTTAAAACAGTAATTAGAAGCCTTCCGAATCGACTTCACACGAAAGCCAAAAGTTGGCCACTCATTAAGGGGTTCTTTTAATCCACCGGAATCCATGAAAAGCTTCTTGAAAAATTACTTCACCATTTATTTTGGAATAATAAGTGGAAAACTTCATGTGTAACTAATTCAATTATTCAAACGCAAACTCACGCATATTCTCAGCACATTCACACATACACACCATATTCACACATAAACATACTCACACACACAACTATATGGCCACATTTCCGCTTAAGCTGTGGATAATTAAAATTGCCATTAAATCGCTTGGCGTTGCCACCGATTTGTAACTTGTGCATGTCGCCAGCACTCAAGAGTCGGCCACACCCACCGGACACGCCCCCTCGGCTTTGCGAGTCACGTGATCGACGCAGTGTTGCCAACTGGGAGGAAATTTTCACATAGTAATAAATTTTATTTCTCTTGGTTTCTCTCCCTCTAGCTCAATATTTTGTATCCCTCTCGATACTTTCTTCTACTCTCGATATTTTCCCACTCTCTTCACTCCACAAACTACCTGTTTTTGAAATTTATTTTCAAGGACTCCACAAACAGGTGGCAACGCTGGTCATGTCCGACAGCGTTGCGTTGTCCGACCTGATGCCGTTGGCAGACGCTTCAATTTCAATTTGTTCGCATTTATTATTTAATACGATGTTCAACGAGGTGTTTAAAGTAAAATATTTAAGAGAAATTCCTCGAATTATTTTCAAATCCAGGCAGTCAATAGAGAGAAAGAGAGAGAGAGAGAGGAAGATAGAGGAAGAAAGATAGAGAGAGAGAGGGAGAAAGAGAAAGCCAAAGACAAAGAGAGGATTTGTTAAAGCTTTCTGAGCCATGTGGTTCTGAACATCTGGAAGATCCATTCAAGAGAGGGAGATGTAGATGGAGACTGCAGGCATCCGACTCGTTGAGTCTCGCAGCATGATTTCCAGGAAATCTCTTGCACAATTCGGTCATTCGGAACTACTCGGCTACATTGGAGGAGGAGACGGATAGAGAAAGAGTGCGAGAGAGAACGTGACAGAGAGACAGAGAGGGAGATTATGACACAACAATTCAAGCAAAAACACTCGCATATGTAACCAGCAATAACAACAAAATATCTTGAAAATGTTGAATTTAAAACGAAAGCCAATAAAATTGTATATCCAAAAAAATAATAATACAAGATAAAGTATGAAAAATATTAATAAAAAAAATTGAAGAAAAACATAATTGAAAATAAAAATTAAAAAATAAACTAAACAGAAAAAACGAAATTGAAAACAACACTAAATAATAATAAAAAAATAATAAAAACACAACAAAAATAAAACAAAATTGAAAAAACACTCATTAAAAAAGGGACGGCAGATCAATTAATGGCGAAGCCGCGGTTTCGGCTGTCAAAGGACGGCACATGTGCGCCGACCATTAATTGAGACGCAAAACATATCAATTTCAATAAAAATGAGCAATAAAAACTAGAAACCGAAAGACAAACAAACATAAAGCCTATTAAGGGAAAAAAGAACATAAAAATAATGTAGAATTTTAGTAAGAAACATAATGAAAAAAATTTAGTAAAAAATATTAATAAGAAATAAAAAAAATTCAAAATATTTTTCATGAAAAAGCAAAAAAAAGGAATAAACTAAATTTAAAAAAATTAAAAATATTACAAAATAATAAAAAAATTTAAATAAAAAGTAATAAAAGTAAAAAAATAATAATAAAAACATAAAAATTAAATTAAAGAATCGAATGTCCATGAAGAAAAAATTCATAAATAAAAAAATAAAAATAAATTATAAAATTAAAACCAATAAAAATAGGGAAAATAACAGATAAATCCTAAAATCTGTTCCATTATGAAAATTGCAAACAAATGACTCCGCATGGCAACAGGAAATCGATTTTCTTCTGATCGCTCGGTTGGCGACTCATTTCGTATGCGAAACGAGATTCGAGTTACTGCAACAACTCTTACAACTATTACAACAACAACTATTACTACAACTACAAAAAATATCAACGACAATTACAGCAACTACAATATGAGCGACCATTAAAATAACAACAAAAATAAAAACAAAAACACCAACAACAATAGAAAATGTGCGCAAAACAATTAGCAATTGCGAGCAAGAAAGAAAAAAATAAACAAAACAAGTTTCTAAAAATAGAATTTTCAATGTTTGTCGATTGAATTATTACAGCAACAAAACAACAACAATAATAATAAAAACAGCAATAAAAATAACAACGAATGCCAAGACGTACAAAAGTTGACATAAATATAAATATATGTACATAAATACATATATCCAACTAGATATGTAGATATGTATGTGTATAAATAAATAGAGAGATCAAATAAACAACTACAATAACAACAACAATAACTGAATAAGCGAAAACAGTCAAAATACAGAGAAGAGGAAGAAAAAGAAGAAGAAGAAGCAAAAAATAAACAAATCAACGAGGAAACAAACAAAATAAGAACAACAGAAAAAAAAATGGAAAATTTAAGTGAGAAAAAAATCTAACAAATAATATTAAGAGAAATAAAAGAAATATCACAAGAAAAAAATAACATATGAAAAAAATAAAATATGAGAAAAACAACATATGAGAAAAACAACACACAAAAAATAACAGAACAAATAAGATTAAAAAGAAATAGACAGTAAAAAAAATTACACAAGCCATAAGAAAAACTAAACAATTGACAAGGAATGAAAACAAAATAAACACAAGTGACATTCACATGATGTCGCAGCGATCGGAGCTCGAGGCACGAACGATCAACAGAATCTGCTGACAGCTGACCACCTCCCTCTCGCTCTCACTCACTCTAGCCTTCACAGTATCCACCTCTCTCTCTCTCTGTCTTATTAGATTTTATTCTATTTTTCTCTTCCAAGATCATCTCAGACGCAGATAATTCGATCGCCTTCTTATTCTTATCCTCACTACCCCACTGATCATCTCCTCTCACTCTACTTTCCCTCCCTCTCTCTCTACCCTCACTTGCCCTCTCTCACTCATTTGTCCCCCCTCGATCACTTGGCGTCCCATTCGTTCCGTGACACCCGATCAATTACCGATCGTTGTCGTTTGTCGCATTGAAGCCGTCGAAAATTGAAAGCAATGACAACAAAAACCGTAGCAAATGTCAAACAATGATGACAAGCTGAGAAAAAAACGATGACAGAAAAAAAATATAGAAAAAAAAATCGATCTCAATTATTCGTTACACTTGTGATCGATATTCACCACACACATACATATAAAGCTAACACGCGTCTCACATCAAACGATTCAGACATTTCAATTGAAAGCTCTTCGTGTTGTTTCAATCGTTGTTCAATTGTTAATTACCGCATGACAATAAAAGCAATAATACGAGGAAACAAACTAAATTTGAAAAACGATCGTGTATCAATGGCATAAGCAACAATAACAATCACAACAATAATAAGAGACTATTAGAAACAACAACAATGGTCGAAGAAATAATAACAATGCCATTGACTAGAGCAACAACAATAGCTACGATGCCGTCGACAATAGCAATAATCGTCTTGGCAACAATAATTGAAACGAATTATGGAAACAATGACAACCGAGTACCACTCGAGTCAATTCGACAATCATCGAGTATTCGTCGATTATTCGTCTTCGAAACGATTAACAATAGCTCTTAGTAGTTAAATACCCGCACTCGAATTTGTATTCGCGCTCGAAATCGAAAGTGAGTCCGACTTCAATTAATGAGACAGCAAATAGAGGCGTCAACGGAGGCGGAAAAGAGAGAGAGAGAGAGACATGGGGTTTAGAAGAAGGAGGTGGAGTGGATAAAGGTGGAGGTGGAGAAGGTGGTGCTGAAGAAGAGGATCAAGTGAAGGTGGTGAAGTGGAATTTGCGGTTGAATCATTGGAGGAGGAAGAGAAGTCGGAGAAGTCGAAAAAGGTGGAGTCGAATGAGGAAGAGTCAGGGAAGGAAGCGTCAGAGAATGAAGAACCAGAGGAGTAAGAATCAGACAAGGACGGCAGAGTGAAGGAAGGAATGAAGGCCAATTGATTCGATTGAAGTTCGCGTTGAAAATAACCAAGCAATCTTAATTGATTTGATATTTGTTTACACTTGTTCTTAACTGTAATCTAAACGCTCAATTATTGTAGAGAGTTGGGGTCGAAGGCGGTTGAATGAATAAATTGAATGAAGGAGTGGAAATCAGAAGGTGAATGTGGGGGGAAAATAATAAATTGGGATTTGGAATACAAACAAGGGATTTGAAGTTACGATAACTTTGTTCAGTTGGGAACTGTTGATTGAGGTGAATAGAATAAGTCAAGGTGGATGAGATTGAGGATGCATTCAGAGTGGTGAATAAAGGTGAACTTGTGGTGAATAATAAATAATTGTAATTTTACCTTGAAAATCAGCGTGAATGACAGCGTGTTTCAGCAGCGCAGGAAACGATTCTGATGGCGATGGCGACCTCCGGGGATGCGAAGCTCACATCGAGCCATGTCTGAAAAAAATATGAAAAATGAAAATATGAAAAATGAAATATAAAGAAATATGATATATTTAAAAAAAAAAACATATGTAAATTAAATATTAATTAAATATTAAAATCTGAAAAAATTATAAAAAAAAAATTATCAAATTTAAAATAAAATGTAAATGTTAATATTACGATAAATGTAATTTAAAATAAAACAATTAAATATAAAAATATCGAAAAAAATTTATGATTATTTAGAACTAAAAATATAAATTTAATATAAGAATTCAAAAAACAATACAAAAAATTATATATTAAATTCTTTGAAAAATTTTAATTCGAAAAAATGTAATAATAAATTAAGAAAAAATATGGTGAAACCATATTTGAAATACTTATGTTAATAAAAAAATTATGAAAATTAAATGACAACAAAAAAACGAAATATAAGAACAACTATATAAAATTTAAAAATAAAAAATAATACGGTGCAAAAAAAGAAAATAAAAAATAAATAAATACGAGAGATATAAAAAATAAACAACACGAATATAAATCACAAACAAAATGGAAATCTTTGTATGCAGAGAGTGAACTTAACAAGAAACAGAGGGAGACAAAAACACAATAAATTGAGTGAGAGAATGGCTGACGAAAGCAAGAATCAGAATGAGAACAAAAAAACGACAACAACAACAACTTTGACGTAGTAGAAAGCTGCACAACAATATTTTAATTGAACGAATGTGCGAGGAGCGAAAAATCAACAAATTGCGGAGCTCAAAGATATCAGAAAGAAGAAGAAGAATGAGAAGATGATGAAAACAAATAAAACAGAAATAAAAATAAAAAAGAATGATACAAAAAAATGAGATTAAAAAACTTTTTAAAATAAAAAATGAAGTCAAAATAAACACGTCCATTCGGAAGGAGCGAAAACAAACGGTGGCAACGCCGTTAGGCCGAAGTGGCCACCGGAACGAATGTGACAAAAGTGAAGTACAAAGGGAAAAATAAATAAATCGCATCAGATGCCGAGTGCAAAAAAATGTGGAAAAGAAAAAATTGAGAAAGAACGAAGCGAGGAGAAGAAGAGGAAGCAGAATTTAATCACGTGGTTAGCGAAGGAGTGCGAATGACGAATGGAAGGAAGATTGACGTGGGTCGTGGTGTGAGAGAGAGAGAGAGAGAGAGGGAGAAAGAGAAGATGAGGTATCTGATGGATTGTGGGATGACGTGTGTGCGTGAGAGAGAGAGGGAGGGAGAGGGGGATGGAAAGCGAGAAATTGCGAAAATTAACAAACCACGAAACACATTCGGACAAATTTGTTCACTTTTTTGTGTTTTTGTTGACGCAAAAAATTCACGCGGCCACAGAAAGAGAGATGCCTATGGAGTGAGACAGAAAACATACTCTTGAACAGATTATTTTCGAAATATTTTCATCCAAATGTAATTGTTTTTATCTAATCCAATATCAAATAATTTTATTATTTTCTATTTTCTTCTTAAATCATCAAACTATTTGTCATCATATATTTTTATACAAAATTTTTTATATATGTAAATATCAAATCATCCAATATTAATCATTCAAATATTTTCATCGGAATATTTTCCCTAATTATTTTTAATCCAAAAATGTTCTTCCAATCATATTCACAAATATATTCCACATATTTTAAACATATATTTATAATTTACAATTTCAATCATATTTTCTATTTCCTGATTCATATTTCCAATCATCATATGTTCATTCAATCGAAATTCTTCAAATACTTTCCTTCAAATAAGTTCATGAAAATATTTTCAGTTGAATATCTTCATTCAATATCAACACAACTAATATTTTCACCCGAATAATCTACCAATATAACCTGTTGTTAGAAAATCCCATCGAAAAATAATACAATTAATTAATTTTCAAGGCATAGCTAAAGCGCAATTTTACAAGAAGATCCAAAGCCGGAAAACCAAAGTTTCCTCTCTCACTTTCTCCTCTCTAACTATGACACTCTCTCCCTCTATCCATCTCTCCCTCTATCCGTCTCTTCCTCACACCATCGTATCCTTTCCAACTATTCTGAAACCAACAAAAAATCTTCCCACGATAACTTTTCGAAAGTTCAAAACTCAAATAAAACTATGCAGTTGGCAATACGGTGTCGGTCGCGGGAGAAGAAAGGGGAGGGTAATTGAAAAAAGGGGGTTTTAAAAAACGGAGGAGGATTGTAAAAAGTAGGATATTTGAAAAAAGCTGCGGGTTTGAAAAAAAGTAGGATATTTGAAAAAAGCTGCGGGTTTGAAAAAAAGTAGTTGAAAGAAATAGGTGGAAAAAAGTATGTGGAAAAATGTAGGTAGAAAAATTCTAGTGTAAAAAATTCTCTTCCTATTTTTTCTCATACGCCCTCGAGGTTCGCGTAAACGACTGTCAATTAAGGATCCGGAGCGAAAGCAATTAGAATTGAGTGGTAGAAGGAGGGGGGAAGGAGAAGAAATTTCGCACAGGATGTCATTGTTGTTGTTTTTCTCATATCCTATTTTTATTGTTGCCCTTGTTACTCGCCTCCCTCTCTCTGCCTCTCTCGTGTAGACGAGATGGAAAACAATTGCTTCGCGTCTTCCAATTAAACGGCAAGTGTTGCCAACGAAAAGTGTTGCTGTCACCCTTCTCAAGTGTTGCCGCCCTTGTCAAGTGTTGCCTCTAGTCGAATTTTATCACCCCTGTCGAGTGTTGCCACCCTTCCCAACCCCAAGTCTTGTCAACATCCTCGTTTATTGCCATCACTTCTCTGCCAATTGTTTTCCTTCCATTCCCCTCGCTCCATTTTCAATTGAATTTTTCGTTAGCTAATTTCATCAATCGTTAATAAATGGATAAATATTTCCATGAGCTCATCCGAAATATTCGTCATCCTTCGATGACTTCCGCCTGGGCCACGCCTCGGCGAACTCGTTAACTTGCGAAAGAGCCTCGCAATGGGCGGCCATTAACGGTAATCGACGAAGTGAATCGAGTCCTTCGAGTAGACCGTGGACTTCACGCCTTCATCGTTCTTCTTCGTCCACTCTCCCCCTCTTTCTCCTTCCTCCACTTTCTTTCTACTTGTTACTCCTTCCTCTCAGATCATTTATGTTAGCTTTCACTTTCTTCTTAATTCACATTCTCCTTCTAATTTGACACATCGAGCTCATTTGTAATTCTTATTCTTTTGATCAACCTTTTAATACTTTTTCTTTTCACTCATCCTTTGACTCCTTTTTCTTTTCACTCATCCTTAGAATACTTTTTCTCTCCCCTCATCCTCCGAATTCTTTATCTCTCACCCTCATCACGTCATCCTTCGAATTCGTTTAATTTCGGCTCATCCTTCGAATTGATTTGCTATCCTTTTCTCCTCCCAATTCATTTGCCATTCCCTTTTCTCCTTCCGATCCCAATTGTTTTACTACTCTTTCCAATTTCTTTTACTTTTCGCTCCTCTTTCCACATCCCATTCTCATCCTCCTCCTCCTTCGATAACTCATCCTCCTCGGCTCCTCGTTATCCTTTGGCTTGTGTGTGTCCAGCCTGGGCGTTAATTTTTTGTTTATTCTGCAATTTTCCCCTCTCGTTTTCCCGTCACACTCACTTTTCTTCCTCTAACTTCCACTTCTCCACTCCTTCCCTATCATTCACACACCTCCCTCCCCATCGATGGTCATCATCGCCTTTGTCTTCTCCCACCTTCGTGTCAATATTTCCATTCATTTTATTGGGAAATTTCCCGGCTTCATTTGTTTCGCTCGCCGATGGTCGTAAAAACGATGAAATGTGTTCGGAACTTTTGCGAGGCGTGGCTTCGAATGTGATGAGGGCAAGTGAGGAAGAAAGAGATAGGGAGCAAGAGAGAGAGGGAGATAGACAGAAGTGTGAGGAAGGGAAAAAAGAAGGAAAGATAGAAGAATGAGACAAATGTATGGTCTCATGAAGCCACCGATGGCATCATCGTCAGCTCACTGAAAGATTTCGGAAGATTTCGATTTCGACCCCAACCGACACTCGAGGGTTAAGGCAAGGAGGCCATTCAAGGGTTAAAGACCGCAAGCACATTCGACACTTGAAGAATTCAAGATCTGGTCGAGCTTCCGATAACCGAAGGAGTTAGCGTTGCCACACCGACCGAACAACTAACCAAGCAACTGAGCTGAGAGAATAAGAAAATAAAAATCCTGAGAGAGAATTTCGAAAAGCTCATTAAAAAGTTTTGATGCAGTGGCGGAAGCTCGTTGGAAGACGAGCAGCTGTAATAATAAGAATAATAACAATAACAACAACTGCAATAAGTGAACAACAACAAGAAATAACAACAACTTTAACAACAAAAAGGAGGAGAAAAATAAGCATCAAAAAGAAAAAACAAGAAGAAATAACAGCAAGAAATAACAACCATAATGTTAACAACAACAACAACAATGTGTTGCCAACTTTTATCAAGGTCAACGAAGTTCACTGCATTTTCAAGAGCAGCGAGAAAATTTCGTCACTTGTTGTTGTTGTTGCTGCATTTCGGTAACAACAACAAGAAGAAGAAAAATAACAATTGTAGTTTGCAAAAATATTATTGGTATGATTGTTGCCATGATTGTTGTTGTATCTGTTATTGTTGTTGTTGTAGTAACATGTTGCACATTCAGCATTTGTCACCATCGTTCAACCGGAAGTTCAAGTTTATTTTTTTTCTTCTTCCTCTTCAACAACAACGAGGAGAAGGAGCTGCCGGAAAAAGACCGGAAGACGACGACAGCCATGAGTTGGCAACAATAGTTGTTGTTGCTGCTGTACTTTTTTCTGCAATTTAAAATGTATTCATTGTTGCGGAGAATGAAAAATTTAAAAAAGAATGAGTATGAAAAATAAAAATTTACTCCAAAGAATGAAAAATGGAAAAAACTCCAACTTCAAAAGAAAGTAAAAGTGAAGAATATGCAGAAATTTCTGTAGCAGCATGATTTTAATGATATTTTTCTGCTTTCCCATCGAGAATTCCGAAATTGGTTGAAAAAGTTCGTGAATGGGAATTTTCGCTATTTATATTTTTCTTCTTTCCATATTTTTTAATTTTTTTTTTAACATACTTATTTTAATTTTTTGGTATAATGCTTAGTTTATAATATATTTTTTGCTTGATCAACAAGTAAATTAATTTGAAGTTCCGAAAGAAGAAAAAATAATTCATATTATTTCAAATATTTATTTTTTATAAATTCACCAATTTCTTAAATTTTAAATTAAAATTTCTGCAATTTTCCTCATTATACAACTTGTTTGAAATTTCGAGCAATTACTAAAAACTATGGAATAAAATTATTTCTCTGCTTTCTGGTTCAAATGAGTCAAAGAGAATCCACTTTAGAAAAATAATCCGAGAGAGATTTTGGGTGAAATCGCTTTAATTGCTAAAGATAGCGAGAATTTCAATCAAAGAGAACGAGAAATTCGTGCAAAGGGAAACGTTTCGCCGAAATCTGTTACCAAAAACCTCATTAAGCAGCGGAAATGGAATCAAACCAAAGGCCAAAGGAGGAGAACGAGGAGAACGAGTCAAATCTGTTAATTCCGCGAATAAACTCCGCGAGAGGAAGCCGTGACACGTGACGAGGAGCCACTTGTAGCAAAGAGAATCAGAGGGAAAGAGATACTGCGAGTGAAAGAGAAGATCCTTTAAGCCGAGAGATTAACGCAAGCTAAAGGACATGTGTCAGAAACGACTGACCATGAGAATAACGAAGGGAAGCAAGATGAGAGGACGAGATTAAGTCACGAGGATCTTTCGCATGAGGCCCACTGTATGATTTTCTGTGAGGATTTTCCCACAGTGCAAAAAGGACCCAGTGGAAAAAAAATTCACCACAAATCGACCCATTTTCCGGCCACACCACTTGACAAGATTTTAATCAACGACCTGCTGTTGATTTTCCACATTCGATTTTTTTAAAGACCAAATTGAATTAATTAAAACGACAACACCATGAACGATGGATTATGTCGAGTCCTTTAGTGGAGGATTATTGAAGGGAGCGTTGCCAGATTCACCTGTGATCGAAAGTGATTGGGGAAACTCCAAAGTTCATTTAATAAACAAAACTTTCAAAGGAATTTATCGAATTATCGCTGTGCTTCGGTGCTTACAATCTGGCAACGCCATTGTGTGCATTTTATGGTGAAAACAATGTGTGTGCAATAACAACAATTTGTGTAATAACAACAAGGTGTACAACAACAACACAACAACTCACATCTGCTGCCAACATTCAAGTGAGCATCGAACGACAAAAAGCGTAAACGTTTGACTCGTTGCCGCACCTTCAGCTCTCAAAGGAGATCAATCGAAATTATTTTTCCATTAAAATCCAATTCTCATTAAATATTAATTCCCACTGAACACAGCTCAGCTATGAACACAACTCAACTATATATGAACACAGCTCAGCTATGAACATAGCTTAGCTATAAAAGTCTGTCGAAAGCCAAAATCGAAATCAAAAACTTGAACATAAAAACAAAATACTTCCTTCCACAAGTTCGAGTGACTTCCGTTTGCGGATGTGGGAGTCGCTTCCGGTGGCATCCTTCGCAGTTATTCTCTAATTCCACTCACACACATTCTCGCACACACTCGACTACAACCACCCACACACTCACACAAGCACACAGCTCGCAACCATCTCGAAATCTGCTTAAAGAGAACTTAGTGTGAAGCAACCTCATAACGGTAACTTTTGATGAGCTAACGAAGGAGAAAAAATAATGATAGAAAGGGGGAGAAAAAATATTGAAGGAATGATAAGGGGAGAAGGAAAAATATTGATGGAATTCAATGGGGGAAGAAAAATTATCGATGGAATTATAATAAGGGAATATTGAAGAGGGAGAAGTGAGAGAAAATTAAAGGTTTTAACTAATTTATACGAGAGAGAAATAAATCGCAATGTGAAAACTAGATAAAAACTCAAACGTATGGAAAAAGAACAAAGGAAAAAAAAAAGGAAATTATTCAAAGAGAACTTTGATTGAACAAAATAATATACAAAATATATATATTAAAAAAATCATAACGAAAAAATTAATATATAATTTTATTCTAGGAACAAAAAAAAAACAAATTCAAAATATAAGAAAATAAAAAAATTACATATAAAAAACAAATTATAAAATCGAACTTTAAAAAATTAAATAAAATCAAACTTTAAAAATATAAAATTAAACTTTAAAAATATAAAAACGAACTAAAAAAAAATTAAATCGCACCATAAAAAATTCAATAAAAAATCTAACTAAAAAAACCGAAAATTAAAAACTAAACTCCAATGGAAATTTCCAGAATATTTTAGTGCGGCGACTTTTCGACCAAAGTTGGCAACGCGTCTAATTTTCACACATGTCCGTGAACACGTTAGCGCTTTTCCATGAAAAATTCCATTCAATTCCATTGGATTCAACCGAGAATCGCTTCGCATTTTTATGCAAATTTTAATTACGATCAGATGCTTGGTGAATGTTTTTTTTTAAAGAATTTCCATAAATTTCCAACATTTTGCACAATTTAGCGAAATTATTTCGCAAACTTTTGATCGAGCAAAAAAATTTAACACAAAAAAAAATTAACACACATACATATGGAAATATGGAGAGATTGTATGTTTGTGGAAATATCACATATACAGATATGTGGAAATATTCACATCTACCGATTTGTATAATATTCACAATTACAGATATGTGGAAATCTACACATCTACAGATATGCATAAATATTCACATTTCTTCATACATATATAAATTCACACAAGTAAACATTGAAGGAGCGAAACGATAAAAAGAGCCAAAATATAAAAAATGAAAAAGTTGCGAATTGAAGCGAATTTTAAGGAGAGAGAAAGAGAAGGCAAAACGAAGAGATGTAAAAGGGAAGAAAAAGGAATGAAGGAGAAGGGTTCCCAAGTATTTAAGGTTCCACCAAACACCGAGAGAAGTTTCCTGAATTTTTCTATTTCACCAATCCATAAAAAACGAAATTGAATTTAAGCACATTTCGTTATAGGAATTTTCTCACGGTGTATCGATTGCTAAATATAGAAAACCACACACAAACACACACATCAACACATACACAGCATACACATATGTACGCCCTCATCTACAGCTTATCGCAAATGCGAATTTAGTGTTGAGCCTCTTATCGCTCCCTCTTATCGCTCGCTCGCATCGTATCGTTTCGTTTCGTGCCGGGGAATGATAAAAAAACAATTCTTTGCGCCGCAGATGCGAAGCGATTTCAATGGGGAAACGAGAAAGAAACCCCGACGGCAACCCCACGAGCTCCAGCTGTCGTCGTCTCCTCTCTGGGTTTCTCAAGTCGAACCTCCTTCAAGCGACTCCTCCTTCAACCGAGTCCTCTTCAATCCTCCTTCTTCTGTCTTCAATCCTCCCTCTTCGTCTTTTCTTCATCCGACCCTCCTTCATTCGTCCCTCCTTCATTCGTTTCTCCACCATCACCAGACCCTCCTTCACCATATGATACGATCGACTCCTTAGGAATGCGAAAGTTCAACCTTTGCTCGCCGCTTATTTGCATAATTCTCCTGCAATTTTTTCACCCTTCATTCATTCGACCCTCCAGTCCCAACATCCTTCACTCCCTCAACTCTTCACCCCCTTCGATCTCCCACGCCCCCACCCATCAATCATCGATAAGTCAGTCAGCAACTGTCACAAATAAAATCCTGGGACAGACAGACGCTCGGCAATTAGCGCCATGCACTGCGAGAAATTCCACCGAATCTTTACCATGACATTCCATGCTCTTGATAATCATCACAATCTTCATAATCATCATACTCATCACATTCTTCACAATCTTCATAATCATCATACTCATCACATTCTTCATAATCGTCATATTCTTCATAATCCTCATATTCTTCATAATCCTCATATTCTTCATACTCGTTATAAACATGTTCTTCAAAATGAATATTTTCTACATAATCATCACATTCTTCCTAATCAACATATTCGTTATAATCAACATATTCTTCACAATCATCATATTCATCATAATCATCACAATTCTCGTGCATCAGGAGAACTAGCGTTGCCACAGTTCGCCATTTTTTCCATGAAAAAGGTCATCGATAAATCGGTTCATCGATTGCTATCGAAATATCACGCTTTCCTTTCATCTGTTGCATTCGCGGAAATTCTCGCACGACATTTTTACTCAATTAGACAATTATCGCTCCTACAACTCACTGTCTATCTCTATCTCTTTCTATCCCTATCTCTTTCTATTATGCGATCGGGTCGTGTCGGCAAAAGATGCTTTGATTAGTTCGGATTTCAAATGTCATCGCCTTTTGTCTCGCATGACATTTTATTATTATCTCTCACTATTCAAATGGCATGCATTGGACTATTTAATAATTGCGAAATATGATAATTCTATAAATGAAATATTTTTCATTTTTAATTTGAATTTTTTTTATTATTTTCTGAAATATATATTTTAATTAAATAACGAGTTTTTACTCTAATGACGTTTTCTAATTTTTATTTGCATTTCCACTTTAAGACAAAAATATCATTGAAGTTGTTATAAATATTTTGGCCTAAACCCTTAATTAAAGCTTGTTCTAATTAATATTGATTTTTTTTCTCTCATTCCTCGAGTGCTTCGCAAATTAGTCGCATGATATAATATCTTGAAATTAAAAATTCTCTCCTTTTGTTCCTTTTTTGACACGCTTCAACACCCAACTATGGAAATTCCAACGGCAAGTGGTTTCAGTGGGGGAGAGAGGAGAAGAGAGGATGAAAAAAGAGGAGTGAAAAAGATGAGAGAGAGAGTGAGACCGACCGAGAGAATCTCTCGAGCGTGTGATTCAGTCATTGACATCGCAATTAAAACTTAATGAGACAAACATTAACAGCAATAAACGCGAAATGCAGCTGAGTGCCTTAAACGCCAAACCACGCCGCCCATCGTCGACCACGTCCCCCCCTTCTACCAACAACCCTCGACCTCTATCGCTCGGGACTCGAGACCACAGGATTCGCTCGAAAATCCTTGAAACGATTGATTTTCACTGGGATTCTTCAAAGGATTTTGAGTTTGATTGTCAAGAATTTGACATTTAAAACGAGGAAGGATGAACTATTTTTAGTCCTCGTCATAAAAAAAAGTCAATCGAGGTTGGAAAGTGAGTGAGAGACAGATGTTGGATAACCCTAACCATCCAGCTGAAATGTACCTTCAGAACGAAGGTGAGAAGAGAGAGGGAGAGAGAGAAAAAAGAGGGAGTGAAAAAATGTTGTCTATGATTTTTCACCTTCCGCTCAAATTACACTCGCCGCAGGGGGAAAAATTGAGATGAAGAAAAAAGAGGTGCAGAAAAGAAAGCCATAAAAATAGGTAGAAAAAATAAGATTGAAAAAAAATTGTTGAAAAAACAGGTAGAAAAAGTCGAAAAGTCGAAAAACGGGTAGAAAAAAAAATGGGAAAAAAGAAGAA
>CM029563.1:1745018-1761018 GCA_017309665.1 Coelopa frigida | reverse complement strand
TTGGAACCTATCATACATTCCCTCACGACTTGTTTCAATATAATCCTGTGAATCATCATCATTAATCGCTTCTCTTTGTCCTCCCCTCCCTTCCAGTTGAGCTTAGTCAGCGCCCAATCGTTTGGATCGCGTTGCTCAAATCAAGTATTCACATCGACGGCACGTCTCCGGGGCGCCGTCGTACGCATCAAGGAGCTGAAGTTTCCGCGCAAAAAGGACATCTCGCGCGAGATCATGAAGGAGATGCGTCTGCTGCGTGAACTACGCCATGATAATATAAATAGCTTTATCGGAGCATGTGTGGAGCCGACACGTATTTTACTAGTCACCGATTACTGTGCCAAGGGCAGTCTATATGATATAATCGAGAACGAAGACATTAAGTTAGATGATTTATTTATTGCCTCCCTCATACACGATCTAATTAAGGTGAGTGACCATTGACCATCCTTTGATAATTTGGCCATTGATGATTGAAAATTTGGTCATTGATGACTGCAATTTTGGTTATCGATGTTTGATTGATTAATGATTAATGGAGTGATTATATCCTGTTTACTAAACAATGTCTCTTTGTATACAGGGTATTGATATTACATACATGATTCTTCGCTGCAGTACCATGGAAATCTCAAGTCGTCCAACTGTGTGGTGACCTCACGCTGGATGCTCCAGGTGACCGACTTCGGGCTTCACGACCTGAGGCACTGCGCCGAAAGCGAGTCCATCGGCGAGCACCAGCACTACCGAAGTGAGTTCGGAATGAAATCCCATGTAATACCATAGTATATAAAAAATATATCCCATGATTATAGGTCAATTCTGGAAGGCTCCGGAGCTGCTGAGGAATCCCCATGTGTATGGGTCCCAGAAGGGCGATGTCTATGCGTTCGCCATCATCATGTATGAGATAGTTAGTCGTAAGGGTCCCTTCGGGCTAGGACCGCGTATGAACCAAAGGAAATAGTCGATTTAGTCAAGAAGCTACCGACCAGGGCGACGCCCCCTTTCGCCCCGAGCTCGAGTGCATCATCGAGGGTGAATTGTGCCCGGATTACGTGCTCAGCTGCATCAAGGACTGCTGGGACGAGGAGCCGGAGGTGCGTCCCGACTTCCCAACCATCAGGTAAATCTATCATTAGAAGTTTATACCATGAAGGTATACAAAAATGTCTTCATCTAAATTTTCCAAAGGAATCGCCTGAAAAAGATTGCGCGGCGGCAAGACCAAGAACATCATGGACCAGATGATGGAGATGATGGAGAAGTACGCCAACAACCTCGAGGACATCGTCACCGAGCGAACGCGCCTCTTGTGTGAGGAGAAGCGCAAGACGGAGGATCTGCTGCATCGAATGCTCCCGCAGTCGGTCGCCGAGAAGCTGACCATGGGACAGGGAGTGGAACCGGTCTCCTATGATCTAGTAAGTGAATCCTCTTCTCTGCCTATATTATTTGATCTCATTTTCCATTTACTAATCTTCTAATCTGTGCCGCAGGTGACCATCTACTTCAGTGACATCGTTGGTTTCACAGCGATGTCGGCCGAGAGCACGCCGCTGCAGGTGGTGAACTTCCTGAACGACCTCTACACGGTGTTCGATCGCATCATCCGCGGCTACGACGTCTACAAGGTGGAGACCATCGGCGACGCCTACATGGTGGTGAGTATCGGGATCACTCTCGTCACCTTATCGATCATATCTTCATACGACTCTCATGGAATCTCATACACTTTCGATATTCAGACATTCCTTATACGATTCTTATATAGTTTTCATGCGAGTTTTCATATGATACTCATATGATCCTCATCATCAATTGTTCCTTATGGATTCTCATACGATATTCGTGAGATGTTCATACGATCCTCAGAAGATCCTCATATGTTTCTCATGCGATCTTCCAACGATCATCTTATGCTCCTCTTATAATCTTCATATGGTCTTCAAACGATCCTCAAACTATCCTCATACGATCCTCATGCATTTCATATGATTCTCACACGATCTCTATATGATCCTTAAAATATCATCATACGATTTTCATGTTTCTATCTTCTTATTCTTCTCTTCCTCTCCTTCCTCTCTCTCTCTCCTCTCTGTCCCCAGGTTCTCTGGTCTGCCGATCAAGAACGGCGACCGACACGCGGGCGAGATCGCCTCGATGGCCCTGGAGCTGCTGCAGGCCGTCAAGCAGCACCGCATCGCGCATCGGCCGAACGAGACGCTCAAGCTGCGCATCGGGATGCACACGGGACCCGTGGTGGCCGGCGTCGTCGGGCTGACGATGCCGCGCTACTGTCTGTTCGGCGACACCGTCAACACGGCCTCGCGCATGGAGTCCAACGGCGAGGCGCTCAAGATCCACATCTCGGGCAAGTGCAAGGACGCCCTCGACAAGCTCGGCGGCTACGTGATCGAGAAGCGCGGCCTGGTGACGATGAAGGGCAAGGGCGAGGTGACCACCTATTGGCTGGTCGACGCCACCGAGAGCGCCATCCAGAAGAAGCCCGTCGACATGACCGACCTGCCGCCGCCGCTCTTCTGCCGGCCGCGCAAGAGCCCCAAGCTCACGTGCGACTCGCGCCAGCCGAGCATCCTCGGCATGCAGTTCTACGGCGCCGGGTCGCGTCGCCAGTCGAGCGTGCCGCGGCCGGACGTCGAGTCCAACTACAGCCTGCAGGGCTCCACGTACCACGTGCAGCGCGAGTCGCCCCGCCTGCCGCCCAAGCGCTACGACCGCCCGCCCTACAACGGCTACGGCGTTGGCGTTGGCGTCGGCGTCGGCCTCTCCGGCGCCAGCATCGCCGAGCGCGTCAGCTACGGCGCCTACTACGGCGACCGCGACCTCGCGCTCGGCGCCTGCCCCGTGCCCGAGTCGACCACGACGACGACGACGGCCTCGCACAGCACCCTCGACCATTCCGAGCTCGACACAATCTGTGATAGCGGCGGCGGCGGCGGTCTGAACGGCGTCTCCGGCAGCAGCGTCGGCGGTGGCAGCGGCGGCGGTGGCTTCGCGTCCAACCGCCAGTCGCACCCGACGTTCAACAAGCCGCTGGCGATGGTGCGGCCCCATCGCATCATCAACTCCCAGCTGCCCGGCTCCGCGTCCACTCAGGAAATCTTCCACGACGCCGGCGGCGGTGGCGGCAGCAGCGGCGGCCTCTCGGTGGCCGCCCAGACGCTGCTGCTGCGCGAGTCGCGCTCCCTGGACCCGATGCCGATGCAGACGCAGCTGCGGAAGCGCGTCGAGTCGGCGAAGCTGCCGCCGTCGAAGCTGTCGAAGAACAACTCGCGCTCGCTGGACACCGGCGTCTCGCTGATCAGCGGCCAGAACGGCGACGACCCGCCCGACGTCGACGGGCAGCCGACGGAGGCGAACGCAAATGAGGAGGAGGCCGAGCCGGACAACGACTACTACGACGACGACACGGGGCTGCTGATGCGCGACAACGGGCTGTCGCTGCGGCCGTCGCACCAGGCGATCATCGTGCCCGCCGCGTCGGCGCTGCTGAATCGGCGGCGCAGCGGCGGCGGCGTCCAGCTGTCGACGTACAAGCACATGAACAACAACTGCAACGGGGGCGTGGCGCTGGGCGACGAGGTCAACTGCCCGCTGCTGCAGCGCCAGGCGTCGCTGACGAGTCCGCACGACGAGATCCTGATGCGCTCGAAGCGGTGGCGCTCGCTGGAGGCGATCGAGGGCAACTGTGGCAGCAGCAGCGTCAGCTACGCCCCGGACGTCGACGTCGATGGTCAGCATGCGCAGTTGGGCCGCGGGAAGACGCGACGCGGGGCAGCGGGGGCGACAAATGCAGGCGGTGGAGGCGGCGGCGGGACGACGATCGCCACGTGGCTGGCGAATCTGTTCCAGGGCAACGGGCTGCGATCGAGCGATGCGTCGCTGCGGCGCGTCGGGATCCTGCCGAGCGGGGTGCGGGGCGTGCCGGGGTTCACGGACATTCCGGCGGCGCCGTGCGATCGCGAGAGCATCGTCTAAGCGGAGACCAGAACCACGAGCAACCACCGTTGCCGTCAGTGGAGACCACAACCACGATCCGCCACCATCGCTAGTGGAGACGCCAACCGTCCGAATCGCCCCCCCAATTTCTCAATGCATCGATTCTGGCTGGCATCAATCTATCAATCAATCATTCACTCTAGTCACAGTCCCCAGACTAGTTTCCCCTCCGCCCCGCTCCCCTCGGGACGCTGACCACGGGGAATAACAGTTAAACAAACATTTGATTAAAATACAAATAAATAATCAGAACGAAAATATGGAAATATTGAAATAAATAAATCAAAAACAAATAAATCAAAAATAAAACGAAAAAAAAAAAACAAAACAAAGCACAACAAAACAACAGCGAGGAAACATAAGGAAATCATAAGACTTTTTCACCAAACAAAGGAAATATTATTTTTAATAGTTTATTTACAATGGGAACGAAACAGTTTTAGTAATTTTTATTTTAATCGTTAATTGCAACAGAAACAGCAAGAACAACATTAACAGCACATTAGAACCATAAACAATTACAACAAGAAGAAAGAAACAAAATCAAACAGCAAATAGGTAAAAAGTACTAAAATCAAATTGAAAAAATTTTAAAATTGCAAATTAGTTAAAAGAACAAATTTTATATATTTTATGTATTTTAAAATGAGAAGAAGAAGAAGAAGAAAGGAGAGGAGAAATTTGCAAGTAGTATTTAGAGGACACAAATATTTATATATTCGACGATAACGAAGTGTAACTATTTTATATAAAACCATATATAAATGCAAAATATTGTTTTAAAGTTTAAGCCAAGCAAATATGTATCTGTGTAAATGTATTCTATTGTTCTGCATATGCATGTGTGTATTTTTAAACATCAAAAACCCAACAACAACAAGAATTAATAGCTTATATAGAATAACAAGAAATATATAAATAAATAAATTATTAACTGAAACAAGAGTACATATTTCAAATAAATATTTAAATGAAAAGAAAGTAATTGTAATGTTTGTTTATTAAATGTAAAATGTGTAAAAATGTAATTATTGTTTTCTAGTTGTTAAATTTATATGTTTAAATTTTTATTAGTAGTAAACCATAATGAATACCATTATAAATATTATTGTAACTGTGGAAATATATAATAAAATGCTATAGAAGTTGAAAGATAAAAGTTAAAGAAATTTAGTAGTAAAGAAATATGTTAAATGTATCATTTTATGTTACTAGTTTTTAAGCTGCAACCCAATAACATCTAAAAACACGAACCCAATTTAACAAATCAAATTTGTTGAAAGATCATCATAGAGAAAAACTGAAATAACAACAACAACAAAACACTAAACATGCTTAGAGAAACTTTATCAAATTTTTATTGTTTACGTCAGAGATTGAGACGACAACGAACGGAGGGAAACACAACAAGTAAAACAATGTAAATGTAATAGATTTATATAAATTTTTGCCATAAATCAAAAGAGTAAACAAATAAATAAAATATGTGAAAATACAACAAGTGTTTATTTTATTATTATACTAGGGTTCAGGGTTTTTCAGGTCATCCGATTGGAAGGACATTCACAAGCCCATCAAGCTGTGCGCGAATTCCGAGAAAGACACACAAAGCACAAATTGTACATTTCAACGATTAATAGAACACATGGAAGGCATTCGAAGACAATCGTGCTGAACAGGTCGAACCATCGAATCATCTTCAAACATGTATATTTAATGCATTCCTTCAACGGTTTCTTAATAAATAATTACGACTAGATTTACACAAACTTTGCTACACATACGTTTCACGCCCATCGCTGTAAAAGACAGAAGAAGAAGAAGAAAAGAATAATAATAAAAGTAAACGAGTAGAAATCGACGTTAGTCTTCTTCAAAGGTACACGTTGTTTATTTTGCAGTTCAAAACGAAAAATAATAATATTAATAACTAGAAAAATAAACAATCATCAAACAAGTGATCGAAATTATTTACAAAACACAAGACAAGGCAACAATTCTTGATTCTTGACAAACAAATGGGTTGTATAATAGATTCAATTGCATATACATAGACTTTATGAATTATGAGGCGATAAGCTCGATGGACATGTGGACATTTTAGACAGGATACAGTGGCTTACGAAACTATGTTATATAGACATCGGTAGGTTTACAGAAAGAGACAATGACATCGATAATGCTATTAAAGCTTTCTTAACTAGTTTTAACAGTACAAGTATTTCGTTTTTGTTTGTTCAATATCTTTTTTGGTTTAAACTTTTCTTTTATTTGGGGAAAGGGGTCTTTTGGTATGCATGTGTGACAGTGTGTGTGTTGCGCACAGTGGAGCAATGTTGTACAATTTATATTGTATGAGCTAATATCAAAAATATCTCATATCACATTGATGTAAAATAGATCATATTTAAAAATTGTCTTCCAAAAATATTTCTCTTATTGTCGATTCAAGAAACTCTTCCAGTTCCAGGAAAATGCGAGAAACAAAGAGGACAACGAGAGAGAGAGAACCTAATGTTCACACCTTTTCAGACAGACAAATGGCAAATGCACTCGAAATAAATGAGATATATCAGTAAATATACAAAACTTGAATCTAAAATTAATTCAATTATACTAAAAAACAATAAAAATAAAAAACCATTCCGTCGAAACAAGCCGACGACAGGACAAACAGGACGCACAATGAGAATGAGAGCTATTTTTAACGATCGTGATAATGCATTTCATCATTCAGTTCGATCGGTTCTCTACATGACGCTTATGGTTAATGGTCCAAAGCCAACAAAGCATTCGCATTCTCACTTAATAATACTCGTCAAACTTGTGTACCCGGAGGGTCCCGACGCCGGAGTGGCGCCGATGCCACAGCAGCCGCGTCCATCGCCACAGCAGCAGCACATCTTGCGCACCACGTCCAGGAAACTCGTCTGCTCGAAGTCGTCCTCGTCGGCCATGAAGATGCCCGAGGTGATGTCCTCCTGGGTGCGCGTGCCGACGAACTCCTTCAGATCGGACACGGGGAACCCGTCGCGATAGTATCGCTTGATCGTGTCGTAGGCGTCCATGATGACGGAGATGAACAGCGAGAGCACCACGTAGATGTAGAGCGAGATGAAGGAGTACAGGTAGACCTGGCAGAACCACCAGAGCCAGGTCGATTTGCCCGAGAGCGTGGCGAAGGTGGCGAACATGTCGTCGCCGTTGATTAGCGCGAACAGACACTCGGAGGTGGTGGCCAGCGAGCGGAATTTCATGTGATAGGGGCCGAGAATCAGCCAGCCGCAGAAGGCGAAGCCGGCGTAGATGAGCAGGGCGGCGAGCAGGAAGCGCAGAATCTTGGGGGCGGCCTTCTTCAGCGTCAGGATGACGACGTTGTAGGTCTTGAAGAAGCCCAAGTAGCGGAGCACGCCGAACCAAACCAACAGATTGCCGATGCCCAGGCACAGCGAGCACGTGTCCCAACTGTCCACGACCAAATACTTTCGCTCGATCTGCTCCTTGAGCGCCGAGCCAAGGATCAGCAGAACGTCGTTGAACAGGATCATGATGTACCTGTGGAGAGAATGAAGGAATTAGTTTTTAATATAATAAATTGATATTGTTTGAACTCACCAGAAGTTGACGAACTCGATGCGGCCGTCGAAGCTCAACTCCTTGCGGTAGTGGGCGCGGAAGAAGTTGACCGTGAGGCAGCGCAGGAGGTAAGCTCGATAGAGAGCGCGAGCGCACAAGGCGAACGAGAGGAGGCACGTGAGGAGGACCAACATGTTGAGGATGGTGCGCAGAGCCGCGTCGAACTCGGCGTCCGAGATGAAGTCCACATCGCCCCTGCAGTGCAGACGTGTGGCTTCAGCGTCCAACGAGAGCAACATCTGGCCGTCGTGGTCGCGATTGTCGAAGAAGATCGTCACGTCGAACTTGAAACAATCGGGAGCCGAGAGGGGTCCGCCGTAGGCCTTGAAATTCACCGTCTTGATGGCGAACACCAACGAGGCCTTGACCAGCGACGAGAAGCTGACCTCGACATCGCGCTGCTCGAGGAATTTCTGCACCCCAATCTCGGTGACGTTGTGTGGCAGGGACTCGCAGAGCATCTCGACCTCGGGATTGAAGATGTACGACTCGTTGAAGCCGAAGATGGTGCCCTCGCGATAGTTGTACAGGCAGAGCTTCATCGGCGCCATCTCGTTGTCTTCGGTCGGGTAGTCGTAGGGGCCGATGGAGCGATTCATGCTCGCGTAGCCGCGCACGGCGAAGTCGATGGTGTCGAAGAACTCCGTCTTCTCGTAGATGGCGAACGGACCGACCGAGGGCGGGTAGGACTCGACCTCACGCGACGAGTCCCAGCCCTTGAGGAAGAGGTGCGAGAACGCGATGCGATTGTCCCAGGTGTAGTTGATGTGGTTGTAGCGCGAGTGGGCGAAGAGGCAGAGCTGCATCGTGACCAGGATGATTTTGACCACCTTTTGGAAAAAAATGGGAATGAGGGTTGTGAAAATGTTTATGAATCTCAAATCGAAAATTCAATTATTTTTGAAAATTTTAATTATTTTTGAAAATTGAATATTTTTGAAAATTTTTATTATTTTTCAGAATTTAAAATTATTTTTGAAAATTATTAAATAATTATTTTATGTTTTAAAATAATAAATTTTTAATTATTTAAAATTTTTCAATTAATTTTTCATTATTGTTAAAAAAATGTTTTTTAATATTTTTAATTATTATTAAAATTTTTAATTATTTTTAAATATTTAAGAAATTTTAATAATTTGACTTATTTCAGATTTAACTATTTTAGTATTATTTTTTATTTTACGTTATTTTATTCTTTATTTATTTTAATATTTATATCCGCCATGTGCAGATGTTCTAGAAATATTTTAAAGCTCTCGTGTTTATGTAATATCTCGGCTTAATATCTGAGTAATCTCGGTTAAAATTGTAGGAAATTTCGTGTCAATAAAATGAGAATTAAATCATATTTAATTGGTGAATGTCATTGATCTTATTCCCAGAAGACTCACGAGTCCCGAAGCAAACAGAT
This sequence comes from Coelopa frigida, assembly GCA_017309665.1. Classification (NCBI taxonomy): domain Eukaryota; kingdom Metazoa; phylum Arthropoda; class Insecta; order Diptera; family Coelopidae; genus Coelopa; species Coelopa frigida. The sequence continues at coordinate 1,751,942 of CM029563.1, read as the reverse complement.
AATTGCAATGTAGACAGACAAACAGTCGAACAGATAGTCGACAATACAAACAGTTGGACTGAAGAGGAGAGTGGGGGGGAGGGACAACAACAGATGGCAGCGGACTCAATTGCAATGGAACACAATTAATAAATGCAAAACTCAGTTCGCTCTGTTATCGCTGAGTTGAAAGCTGAGCCGCGGAATAACGAGGCAAAGCGAGGCGAGACGTAGACAGACTGCAACAATGATAGTAGACGGAGGGAGAGGAGAAAAGTCGGGAGGAGGAGAGAAGTCGGGAGGAGGAGAGAAGTCGAGTCTTGGAGCAGTTGAGGAAGTTGAGGGACAAACGAGATTGAGATTGAGGGTGAGCTGAGAATATCGTGAGTGGAGAATCTCGGGGGAGTCTCGGCTTCGCCATTTGATACCTTCAAGGTCGACGTAGGCAGATGGAGCACGATTCACTCGGCTGAGCAACAACAACTTAAGTACTTTCATTTGCCACTTCCTGCATTTCTCCCAAAGGTGAAGGTTTGGCAAATTCGAATTTTAAACAAAACAAAATCGTCATCTCAACGACTTCGATAAATGTGTGAATGGGAATTCCCATAAAAAAATTGAGTGTGATAAATATTTGCAAAAAACTTCAGTTGGGGATTTTTTGAACCACTTTTAAAAGAGAATTCAAAAAACCCGACGAACTCGAGGAATGACTGTAGTATACAGTTATTAGAGGGCGTTTGTTTTATTTCGCTTATTTTGTTGTAGTAATTTGCGAATGGAATGCAAAACAAAACAAAACAAAGCAAACGTGAGTGAAACATTTTACGCTCCATTGCGATAGATTAATTCACCTGTGAACACATCGTGCGATAATCTATAGCACTATCAACTGCAATCAATCATTTATACAAAGTTATAAATAATCGATATTTGCCACAATATTTTCAATATTTGCATTTTGTTCAACACACATTGGCAAATAAATGTGGTTGGTATCTTTCTGAGAAATAGCATTATTTAGTGTTTATAGGGAATCGTCGAAGACGACGATTGAGCGAAGAAGTGGAAAGCATGAGGGGTGAATTTTTATCAGACACGTTTCCAATAGAGATGTTTCATCGATATTTCCGAACGATTGCTGTGCAAATAAACAGTTGTCGCCTCTTTCGATTGATTGAAATCGTGATTTTTCGTTTAGCGTGGAACTTTTTCACCCTCCCAGGCGATTGTCGTCGTCGTTGTCATTTGACACTAGTACGAATTAAAGTGGATTTAATGACGCTAACCATTACTCATCAGCCGGACGGACAAAGGTTCCCAATTGGTGTTATTTAAATTTTAATGATTGTGAACATTTTTGCAGATGAAGCAAAATGAGTTCTGATTTAAACGAAGGGAAGGTTGCGAAAAATAAAAGATTGCTCATGAGAAAAAACAAAACAATGAAAGGGAAGGGAAGGAAAAATAGAAACCAATGAAAGGAATTGAAATCGATATTTGGCACGACGATAACGAACACAAATCTCGCATTCTCTGAATATGAAAATTAACGCGAGCACAGGTCGGGACTAAAGGGAAGAACACGTGTTGAGGGCGGAAAAAACTAAACTAATTAGTTAGTAAACAACTCAAACTGATGCGCAGTCATGTGGAACGGAGTGGAAGCGAATAAATATTCAGGGATTTCAAATTACGAAATTATTACATTGGAATGGAAGCTAAAAACTTAAATCAATTCATTAACTAACATTCCATATTTAATGCTATGAACATGTCCGGAATGGTTTCTGGCCAACATATCGGAGATTCAACTTGCGATGTTGATGGAACGCAGATAAAACTAGGCGAACACGTAGTTGGAACGAACTCGAATCATTGTTAACGTCATGCGCCGTGATTCACTAGAAGGCGCAGGCCAAATTACGGCCATCGTTGATAACCAGGTTTACTTCCAGATAACGATTTAGAGCCAACTGATCTAAGTACCAAGGAACCGACTTCAGAAAACTTTCAAATGTAGCGAAATTCAATAGAAACGCACATAGTTTGTCATTGGAGGGCTTTTGTTTGCCTTAAACAAATTATGAATGGGTCTATTATTTTAGTAAATCGAAATATTAAAATTAGTTCAGTAATGAGTGCGGACTGTGTTTTTTTCGAGAGACGAAATCATTGGGAACGCGTGCTCTTATCGTCGAGTTGAAAACAAAGACGAACTTTGATAAGAATTTAGAACTAGGCTATGATATGCATTCAACGAGTTATTTAAATATTTGCTCAATCTACAGAACGCTTCAGACATGATAATGATATCTATCTGGCTGTCGCCCACTAGAAGTTCCTCTGTTCGGAACATCAATCAGAGAGAAGTCGCTTTCAGCAAGCTCATGATGATGATGAAGTGTTTGATTTATTGGACAAACACTTTTGTGGCTCAAAGGCTCAAAGGAATGAACCATCTGTTGGTCGTCAAGTGGACGAATCAATCGGTTCCGTTATCGATAATCCCTAATCCTCATTATCGCCGTCCAATACTCACTTGCACCACGAACTTGTAGGGGAACTTGCGTCGCGCCTGCCATTTCTCGATGGGATTCATGAAGAAGAACTGCAGCTTGCGCCTCATGCGGTCCTCGTTGTAGACGGCCATCGGCGTGAGGCCCTCGACGCAGGTCGACGATGCGGGCATCTCGACGTAGCCTGCATCCGGCGATATGGGCGAGGAAGCGGCGGCCGGCCCGACGCCTGCGGGTCGCTGCCTGTGCAGCAGGCTGGTCATCTCGGCCGTCGAGGGCGTGGACGTGTTCATGGGCGTGCTGGAGGAGCCGCCGTTGTTGCCACTCGACTGTGGCGGCGACTTTGTCCGACCTGTTGGCGATGTGTCCGCTCCAGCCGCCGTTGGCTGCGGGGGAGACGTCGTGTACTCGTCGTCGCTCTCGCAACGGGAATTCTCGCCACTGCTGCTGCGAGAGATGTTGTCATTGGAACGCTCGGCGAATTTGGGAGCCCCGTCGGGTGCTCCAGATCGTTGCATCACAAGGACGAGCGCTGCGGGCGGTGGGGATCGGGGTGGCTGCGATTGGAGCTCGGGTGCTGCGACGGAGTATTTTTGTGTGTGTGTGCGTGCGAGTTTCTCTCAAGGTCTGAGCTCGAAAAGAAAGCGAATTTCGCGTTCACGTCGCACGTAGTCGTCGTACTCGAGCAATTAAATTCCGCTCGTCCGATTCGCGCTCGCGGCTCACTTCCGTTTTCTTCGATTTTACAAGTAATACTAAAATTTTCACTGCAATTTTCCGTCACTTCTTCTTGTTTTTTTGTTCGATTGTGAAAAACAACAACTGCTTTGTTTTCGCATTCGTCCCGTATCAGCTGTCGATGACAGTGGGAGCGAGAGAGAGAGAGAGACAGAGAGAGTTTTACGTCTGTCAGTTGGCTCCTAGTGGGGTCGCTAGTGGCCACTAGGTGGCACTAAAAAGAATCGAATGTAAATACAGGGAAGATTTATTCCAAAACAGGGAAGATACAGAAAAAACGAAAGAATTGTTATAAAATGTAAACAAACCAAACATTTCGCATTTCTCCACTACCGACAATTGCGAACTTTTTTTTTCGTCCCACAAAAAAAAAACAAAAAAAATTCTGCCGCGGTCGCTGATCGAATCCAAATCTCCCCCTCCCCCTCTTTTTTTTTTAAACTCTTGGCGACAATTTATGGAGCGTCGGGCGTATGGCGTTCTTCGACTGATTTACGACGGACGACGCGCGAATTCGCATTCGATTTGGGAGTTCGCAGTCAGAGCCGGAACCGGCTGCGAGGCTAATTTCAATATCAATTAAAACACGATATGCTAACTTATCGATAGCAAAGAGGAGGAGAAAATTATTCTTTTTTTTTCACCATTGAGTTCTTGGTCATTTTCTCTTTTATCATCTTCATGAGTTTTCCATTTGGAGATCGATTTGGGCGAGAAACAAATGGATTTCGGTTGACAATCGAACTGGTTTTGCAGAGAGGTCCAGAGGAACAAATACAACAACAATATCACCTGTACAAATAACAACAATAACAACTAATAACAATAACAACTATTAACCACAACAACAATAACTATTAACAACAACAGTGGCACAATCATCCACCGAAGAATGCGATCAACATTCCAAAGAGTTCAGCACAAAGGAAAGACAGAGATGGAGCAAGAAAAAAGGATAGAGTGAAAGAGAGTGAGAGCGAGCGAGAAGAGTTTGAGAGATCGATAAAGAGAGGGAGAGTGCGAACGAGAGGGAGAGCGCGAGCGAGAAGGGGATGTATAATGTTAGATAAGGACCGAGGGGGGAGGGGGAGATAACATGAAAATACCTGAGGCTCATTGTTGTGACAGGCGTGTAATTTCAATCCAGATTTATTACGAAACCACAACAAATGCACTCAACTCCAAGCGGCAACAACAACGACAACAATTACCAGACCAATAACAACAACATCTATTGGTCTACCTCTACAACAACAACAAGAATATACCGAAGGAAGAGAAGAAGGAAGAAAGAACAAAAATAAATTCGAAAATAAATGACGAGAGAATCAATCAAAAAATACTATATCGAGGGAGGATGAGAGAGAGAAAGAGATAGGGAATAAGAGAGAGAGTAAAAAAAGAACACTCTAGTCGAAGGAAGAAAAAACAAAGGGAATTAAAAAAAAACAAGGCTCTCCTGGAGGCATGACGAAAGGATGAAGAAAGTCACGTTGCGATCGATTGAAAGGAATTCCGATGTCAACCTGGCGATGAAGAGGGTCAACAAAAACAACAACGGCAACAACAGCAGACCCTCATTGAGTGACAAACGACAAAAATCGACAATTAACTGTTCTTTGAGATTCGAGTTTCGAGATTTCTGATAACTATTTTTACGATGCCTTTTTTTCTCTCGAAAGGCACGATCGATTGATCGTCGATCGATGACGAAGGTCGAGTGGCAGCAGATGAATTCGTCATTAAAATTCGTCAAATCAATGAAATGATCATCGAGTGGAACGATTTTTTTGTGTGAATAACCGGAAATTTATTTAATCAAAATTGGAAAATTGGTAAATTCAATAAGATTTAACTTTTTTTTATTTTTTTAATTCTATTAATTGTAATTTCTTAAAGTAAATTTGAATTTTTTGTGAATAAATATATTTATTTATTTTGTATTATAAAATTAAAATTATTATACAAAAATATTTTCTACAATATTTAAATTTTGAAATAATGAAATATTTATTTATATTTTATTTTTGGTAAAAAAAATAAGAAATTTTTTAAAATAAAAAAATTTTTAATAAACCTTTCTACACCTTAAAATGTAAGAAATTGAAAATAAATTTCCTTGTTCATTTAAAATTGATCACCAATTAGTTTCGATTTATGTCCATTCTAATTTTTCCATTATAACTCCGAATTGAACTCAAATTAATTTCCTGCTTCCCTTAATTCCATTCTCTTTTTCAATGGCTCCTCAATGAAATAATCACTCATTTCTCTCTCTCACTCTACTATCTATTTCACTTATCCTATCTCTTCCTCTGTCTTCTTGTCCTTCCTCTCTTTCTCCCTATCCTTCTCTCTCTATTTGTTCTCCTCCCTCGCATCGATTCGTTCCGTTCGCTCTGGCCAAATTTATGTGTCAGGTATTTCCAATCGTTTTCCTTTCACCACGACTTCAATGTTGCAATTGTTGCAGCTCATCGTTTCATCCTCCTTCTTCAGCCTTCCTCCTCCTTCACCTTTAGCCTCCACCACTCTTCTATCATTCTATCTGCTTCCACCTCTTCCTCTTCTCAGCCACCAGAGGCAACAATGTCGTCGATGGGAGGCGACCGCATGCGCTGCGTCTAAATTAAGGAAAATTTAAGACACAAGAATACCTATTATTCTGCTTCTTCTTCTTCGTCTCGTTGTTCACCTCCTTCGATGATCTCCTCCTTCCATGATTCCTCGTTCTCCTCCTTCGATGATCTCCACATTCTTCGTATTTCTTTTCTTTCTTCGGTCTCGTCTTTCATTGATTTTCTCCTTCCTCTTCGTTCTCCTCCTTCATTGATCTCTTTCATCGATGTATTTTCCTCCTTCCTCGTTCTCCTCCTTCTTCAACTTCCTCCTTGATTTTCCCCTGCTTCATTAGAAAAAGAAGTAAAAGAAAAACTACGAAGTGGAAAAACGAAAGCACGAACGAGTCCTCGGCGTCGCTGACGAAAGTCGCCCAGCGGTGGACTAAAAATAGCCAAGTTAATAACTCACGGGAGACGCGACGCCGACGGAGATGCAGACAGAGACAATGGCAGTGGCAGCGACGTAGACTGAGGCAGCGACGTTGACTGAGGAGCGACGGCGACTGAGGAAGCGACTGCGACGTTGCTTTTGTTGGCATGCGACGTGAGGTTGAGGCAGAAACCTTAGTGGAGAGAGGAGAAGTTGAGTGGATGGGAGGTGGATTCGCAGTCTTCTTGTCAAGAGCCGAGAGGAGGACGGACCAGTTTCGTAGACGTCTACCCGAACCAACCTCCCCGCCCCCGGGCACCCAGCAGAACAGGACGAGGCGAGGATTCCCGACCAGGAAGAGTTGGAAAAACAGCTTCCATAATTCCCATTGTTCACTGCTGGGCGATGGTCAGTGGCAGCAGCAGCAACAAAAAGTAGAAAACAACAAAACTAGACAATACCTGAAGAAAAATAACCAGACAACAATAACAACTCCAACAACAACAACAATCAGGAAGCTCGTTTCTCCCGTTTGTCGCTTGAGTCTTTTGTTTGCGCCTTCTCCAATGACGATGGCGATGATGATGACAATCTTTTATTAATGTTTGTAATTAAATCCAACAACAAGATTGTCGGTGACACCAAAAACACAATGACAATGGCACAACACCCCACTGTTACAACAACAACAATACAA